>JAJMDQ010000020.1:0-182590 GCA_030573815.1 Kurtzmaniella cleridarum | reverse complement strand
CTTTCAATTCAAGCTGATAATTATCCTGTATAAATATATAGTATTGTATTTAATACTTTTAACCTTACTTAATACAAGAAACGTTGTAAAGTTATCTCTTTAAGTTTACCCTTTTCTACACAATTATATATATACGTGAATGCTTTAGCAGTTTTATTGATTAATTCAAATCAACTTCGAAGCCCCAAAACTGTTATAAGGTACAGAAAAAACTTTCACTCTAAGCTCACATTAGTGACTTTTATTGTCTATACCGGTATGAAGACAAGACTGTATCAAAAATTAACTTGAGCTGTATTTGTAAGTATTATGAGCAACAAGGGTACAGTTTAAGGGAAAACAACAACAACAAAAAAAAGTTAAATGTTGAGAGATGATTTTCGTTTCAAAATTTCAGGGTAATCATTGGAGTTACATTTGAAATCTTCTTCATTTATCTTTATGATCCCATTTGTTTCCATAATCCTAAGTTGTATCACACGTAATAAGCAATATAAAGTATGCAATATGGGACAAGAAACATTGTTCTTTTTTGCAATTTTAAGAGGGTTTCCTAAAATGATCTCTAACTCCATAAGTTGATTTTTGCGTTGATCTATACACATCAGAGGCAGGTAGAAAAGGCCATCTCCAATATGTATAAATTTTTCCCTAATATCTTCATGAAGAGTGATTCCATCACTTGCTGCAATTTTGGTGAGTTCATTCATGGCAGGCTCTATTAAGTCTGCATTAGGAATAGCCATTTGTACTCTGTTTACGTCCACATTAGTTATAGCAGTTGTGGTGTTTAATACAGAGTTATAAATTAATTTTTGCCATCTAGTCTGTTTGACATTGTTGTCCACAGTGACAGTGTTGATTTTTGGATCATCATTTTTATAGAGCGAAATGAATTCATACATTTTAGCCTCTGAAACTTCTGAAGCAACTTTTTGACCTTCGAAAATACCCACTGAAACCTGGTCCTTGTGCAGATTTGTAACTACCGAATTAATATTAGTTGAACCTATGAGGGAAACACCAGATAATATCACGTTTCCAGGAAATTGCTCAATCATAGGTACTTCTATCCCCAAACCATTTTGAATCAACACAATTGTGGACTTTTTAGAAACAGCAGGTCTTATAATATCTTCGCAAGGAGTAGGACCATCTGGGATATTTTTTGTAGTAACTACAATATAATCAAACTCACCAAATTGATCATACGCATCTTTGACCGATTTAGCCAAATTATGGGGCTTCCAGTTCATAACTTCACCATAAGTCACAGACTTGATGTGGAACCCATGTTCAAGTACATGATTATACTCTGAACGGACAACCAATGTAACTTCACAGCGATTATTGAGATGAAGAGAGTAGGCTGCAATTGCCCCAACCCCCCCAGAGCCTACAACGAGAACTTTTGGCTTGGATAAAGCGGTGTCTTCCATATTATGAGTCGAAAACAAAGAGGAGTAAATAAAATAAAATAAAATGTTAATAATCTCAACACGAATATAACGATCTGTAAAAATCCCCACTTTAGAAGATACGTAATTTCAACGGTCAAAAAAAAAAAAAAAAAAAAAAAAAAAAAAGGAAAGATAGAAGAAAGAAACAAAAAAAAAAACCTCTCTGAGCGTGAAAAAGTTGGCCCAAACTATTAATCAGTAAAGTATATTTTTGTAGTTCAATTAATTCTATTAATTCTATAGAGTTTTAAATTGTAAAATTATTAAAGTTTAATAGCCTTGTAATCACCATCCCCAGAATACGAAAAAAAATCACGCGCTTGTATCACTTTCAATTCAAAATACTTCATGGAATTGCCATCATTGATCTTACCAGAGACCAAAGTGGAAGATTTTGAATTTTCAGCTTCAAATTGTTTTAAGCCAAGTTGATGTGTTAGTTTCAAAGTTTGAGCCATAATAGTCAAGACCTGATTCACTGCCTTATCAAGAGGACATGATTTGAAACCATTAGTAAGGGTAGACGAGCTTTCATATATTTTTTCCATTAAAAGAGCACTAAAAAGATCACCAACACCAGTGAAATATGATTTGATTATCGGCACTTTATACATCATTACAGGATTTCCAATCGACAGAAATGCACAATAGATGTAATTATCGTCCAAGGACTCAAGATTAGTAACTGATGAAACAACAACGTACTTGACTCCATATTTGTTATGTAAAAGCTCAATGGCATTTTTCAAATCACACAAGGTATTAATTTTGGTGTCACATAAAAGTTCCAATTCAAATTGATTAGGCTTTATAATATCCACAATCTTGGTTTGCAAAAGCTTTCTGTATTCTAATATACACGATTCATCCACATAAAGATAACCTTGATCACCTAAAACCGGGTCCATAAGATAAAGTGAATTGCGCTTGGCTTTCAACTTTATGATGTTTTCAGCAATCTGCGAAATTAAACCTGAATTAGGAATATATCCCGTTATTATTGCATCATATTGGATATTAATGTTGTTAATGCCTTGGAAAAGATCTTCAACTTCATTATGACTCAATTTGGTACCTTTCACCGAACCATAACCTGTGTGATTTGAAAAATTAACTGTGTTTATAACATCCACATCCCACCCAAGAGTTTGAAGTGGAAAGACCGCTGCTTTCCCTCCAACATAGCCATGAACAACGTGGGATTGTATCGAGAGAAGTGATTTCATGCTGACTACTCTCTGAATCACTATCGATGGATCAAATGTTCGAGCATCGAGCATGCGTATTTTCTTGGCTATGTACAGGATATACACTATACGAACCCGATCAGACTGGAACTGTCTGCAACAACGTGGAAAAGTCAACAATTAGATTATGTGCTCAGCAGAGACACTTCAAGAGTTTGAAGATTAAAGTCCTGTCAACATATATAGGCTTAGTTCACATATGTAGAATCATTATAAATTCAAACGAATGCCAGCTATACTTAAAATGTGAAAAAAAAAAGGAGAGCAGGCAAGACGCAAGGAGCTTTTATGATAGGTTGTAAACTACTTGAAGCATCGAGGCTTAACAAAGATTATTTCAACTGAGGAAGTTGCAAAAACCCAGTTCCTAGTACACTGGTTTTACTATATGCAAGCAATGAAACGATCAACCAGTACCAAAGTGATAAATCTAGAATTGACATTCAATTTTTAAATTTTGAATATTTACTAGGCTGAGAACGACAATTTTTACAAACCAAAGGATCGGCAATTGCGGACCGAGATCGTGCATATGGTTTCCATCAATAAGAAAAAGGTATAACAACCTTTTTGAACTGTATTTACACATTGAGCTAGAATTTCTGTCTGAAGTAATAATTGTTTCCAATAAATAGCATTTTTCGATTTGTTACAAGATTCTAATATACCTCAAAAAGAGTTTCTGGAGTATTCCTGGTTTTTTTTCTTACTTTCATTTTTTTTTTTTCACTGAAAAGCTTAGAATATCTTAGAGGTTGTGTTAAAAATGTTGCAAACATTATGCATGAAACATAAATAAATCACACACGGGAATAACCTGCTTTTATAATTGTCTGCAGTACAAAGATAATGATGAGGACACCGTGTTCATAAAATACTCACATACTATAACAATTACGAAATAAATCTGCAGTACAGACATTTCAGGCTTACTATTGAACTGAGAGAAAGGACCACAGGATTTACAGATGAGAAAAATATTATGACAGTTTTGTACTCGGAGCTTGGCATTCTAAGAACATAATTTAAGATAAATTTCTTTAAACTGTTTTACCACACTTTGTGAAATAAAAAATATTGCTTTTATTACCAGTTTTTTTAACACTTTTTACAGCCTCAAACATTTTATTTTTAAAGATGCTTTATTTTTAAACTGTTTCACTGAATATATACAGTAAGTACATTCTCCTTCACAAAGATGACAGACCTTTGGAAGCCAATACCGAATAATAACGATTAATTGGTGATTATTTCAAATGTTAGAGTATATTTCTTTTTCACCTTTTAATTTTTTTTAGCGCTCCTCTATGTGCCTGGATTTTTCAATCGTCTAGAGGATGTCAACGAAAATTAAGGCAACATAAACATAAAATTTGATTATCAATAGACGAGTACAAACGCATTAGATAAATATCTCAAAAAAAAGTAGGGTTAGTATTTCTCGTAAGTTCATTATTAGTAGAGTTATAGAAAGAGAGAAAGACTATACCGTTTTTAATCTTTGTATGGAGTTTACTAGATCAATATGCATTTTCATAAGTCAAAGAGGTGGGGGGGCGGAAATTTACATATTCTACACTTCTAATACGAAAATTATTAATCCTGGATGATAAATCTTCAAAGAAAAAAAAAAAGAGCTTTATGAGGAAATTTTCAAGTGGAACGAATCAAGCTATTAACTGTACTTGTTTCATTGCAAGTTAAACTATCAATTAGACGCGTTTTATCAAAATTGTTTTTTTATTATTTTCTTTTCTTTTCCAAATCAGTATCTTCGGGACTAACGATGATCCAAGCGTTGTTGTTGTTGTTGCTTGTAACTATGTTGAAAATTTTAAATTAATTGATTTATTTACGTTGCACAACACATTACCATATAAATTGAGTTTAAATCCTTATTGAATCTTCACGGCAATTAAATGGAAACCATTCAAGAGCAGACAACTAATTAGAAACACTAGACCTCGTACTTATAATGTAATGAAAATGGATCAAACTAATTTTTCAAATTTTTAAAAAACAAACTATTTTGATCCCAAAGTTTAAAATGTAGTTAATACTTCTAATTTGATAAGCCCTGCTTCAAAAATTTATAAATTTCTATTGCATCTATTACTATATGCAATTTTTAGATCATGTTGCGTCGTAACTTTGACTATTCTTTTAGAATATTACTATAATGAAACTTTTTATTTTTATTTTTGTTTATTTTGAGATATATATATAGATTTTCTAGTGGTTATTTTAGGTATATGTGTTTATTGTGAGTATGTTCTCAGTATTTATTATTTTTGATTGTTTGTATTTAATTTTTATCTTTCATGTACTATTATTATAACAGGCAAAAATTGATCTCCTCATTATGGACGACCAATTAGACGTATAATTTAAGAAAAAAAAAAAAAAGCAAAACTAAAATGTTCAATGTAACATGGAATAGAAGTAAACATAGATCGAACTAGCAATATTGCAAATATTTGATTTAAATAAATTAAATTTTAATATTCTATTCTTTCTTCATCTACCTATTTCAATTCATTCCGTATAGCCCAACACTCATGTTTATTAACTAATTATGTTTCTTCAGTTTTCCTTGCCACATAATTAAGGTTATTTAAAGTAGTGGGCGCAGGAAGTAAATGTATGGATGTAAGTGTATTTTTTTTTTTGTATTCTTTGCAATTCTTTTACCCCCTTTATTGACTGATTCGGGAAGTTATGAGCCATGCACTGCTCTATTTTTGAAACTGACTACGCACGACGCCACCCATTTCCCACTATTGCCCAGACATGTTGTTTCGCGACTCCAAATTTTTGAAAAATATATAATCACCTCCAGACCTGAATCAATTTTTTTGATTTCTCAATCAATACTAAAGGGTTCACAGGTTGTCTAGCTAAATTTTTATATTATTTAACTAGTCAAATTCTCTTGAAATATCGAAAGATCACAAATAGATTTTTTTTATTATGTCTGCTGAATTCAAATCATCTCTTCCACCACGTAAGAGAGCCAAGACTAAGGAAGAAAAGGAGCAAAGAAGGGTTGAACGAATTCTTCGTAACAGAAGAGCAGCTCATGCTTCTCGTGAAAAGAAGAGAAAACATGTCGAATATCTTGAAAGCTATGTGCTTAAACTTGAATCAAACATTGAAAAAATGCGTTTAAACTATAAGAATTTGGCCGAACTTGCAGGTAAAGATTTGGCACTGAAAGCGACATATAGTGATCTAGAAGATATCAGCGAATTGAAGGAAAAAATTCATCTTAACTTGACTGGACAAGTTACTAATGAAGAATTTGAATTCAAGGGAACTCAAACTAATTCTCCCAGTGTGGAACCTGAGAATGATTATTCTGATCAACAGTCAAAAGATGAAGAAGAAAATGAAACTTCTGCTGATGCTTCTGAACTTTCCGTTAAAGTTGAAGATTCAGATAGTTCTGACTTATTAACCAATTCATCTACGAAGAAAAGAAAGTATGTTGATGAGGACCACTTATTAGTCAGTAAACTGAACTCAGACATCACACCAGAAACTTCAGAAGAAGTTAACAACTACTACAACTATCTCTCTCCAATTTCAATAAATTCTCCTGTCAACTCACCTATTGATTTGACTCTTAAAACAGAGGACTTGGCTCCATTCACTTTAGACTCCAATGAAGATGTAACGAAAGGGTTTAATCAATTGGGGCAGAATTCGGAAGTAATTTTGTCGCCTAGAATGTTTGACAGCGGGTTTTCTATCTCTACATACTAGGAAGGATGTTCTCTGCTTGTTCCATTATAGAACAGTATATTAATTCAGTTTCTAATTTCAGGTGAAATAATTAGCTGAATTAATATGCTTATTTCTTGTGGAATTAATAGCATAGAAGTAACACCCTTTCTAGTTAGACGGTGGAAGCTTTAGCTATTCATTCATTTTTTTGGTCTGCAGCACCAATTAACACCCAGTTTTTCAATACATCTTCTAAGGATGATTTAGTGTTGGAAGATATTTTTGGATCAATGAATGGAATCAACAAGTTTGATCAACAATCAGAATTTCCAAGTATCGATGTGGAGGAGTTTTTGGCATTTTAAGAGTTTATTTAATTTAAAGTTTATAACTTTATTATTATATTAGTATGCGCTTGAATCTATCTGTTCTAAGTTACCAATTCGAATAAAAGGTTAGGTTGCAACCGCTGCTATTGTTTAATTATGGGATCAATTCTGTGGAACCGTCATTCCAAATTGAGATTTATCAGTGTGGGGTTAGGGTTTCTGCTAATGGAGATTATATGGTATTGGATAAAGATTTTAAAAATAATAAAATGGATTAAAAAAAAAGTTGATAATTATAGAAAAAAAAACGAAAAAAAAACGTGCATTTTAGTTTTATCAATTTAAGTTTCTAATATTTTTTGTTGATATTGAAACGGCGCTCCCTGTTGGTTGTAGCGACATTCAGTTGAAGCATTGAAATTAGCAACTTAACTTGATTCGTTTGAAGTAGATTAACAATATATCCATAATATTATAAAAATTTAATAACGTTGTAGATGTAGTAGATATTAATAAAACAAGACCAATTAGAGTATAGCAATTTATATGTGTAAAAAATGCGCAGTAGATTATATGAAATAAGCATCATTCTTTTTGAAAAAGCTTATAAATAAATAAAAATGTATAATATTAAGCTACCCATACCAAAATATTTTGCATAGTATCCCTTTTAGCAAAAAATAGACGAGGCCTCTATTTATTTTTTTGCAGTTGTCTATTTAAAATTGGAGGCGAGTGGCAAAATTATTCCGCATTAGCATCAATCTGAACTATGAAATTGATTGATCTAGGGGAAGATGTGCTCGTATGGCACATTGTTGCACAATTAGAACCGGTAGATATACTCAATCTTTCTTTAACGTCACATCAATTAAGAAAAATATTAACTTCTAATGAAGTGTACCACATACTATACACCAAGTTGTTTGGGTCAAACCCCGCCCCATTACTAGCACTGCAATATAATTGGGAGAGGTTGTTTAATTTAAGAAAGTCACCAAAAGCTCAATTGTATACTTGGGGGTCGAATGAATGGCTAAGGTTGGGTCATCGTCGAAATCCAAGGAATGATTATGAACCAACGAAAATATCTGCACCTGAAATATTGGAATTTTATAGGAATGGTATTATAACCGATATTTCAGCTCTGGGGTACTCCATCCAGATACTCACCAACAAGGGAGAGTTATATTGGACAGGATTGAAATGGAACATGGATGAACTCAAGTCACCGGGACCTAAAACAAGAGATTATGATCCACCGGCTCAATCACGCAGGGTACATACTGGTGTAGGAACAACAGGAACCGTTTTCCCAATTCCCTTCATGAATATGAGATATGGATCCAGGTTTACTCCACATAGAAATCAGGTACATCTGGTAACCAATTCCAATCTTCGCAGACCTGCTGATCCAGCAATTGAAGACTATATTAACAATGAAATTGGAAATAGTTCCCATTCTAATGGGAGTACCCAAACAATTTCAAAGCCAGACCATAATATTGACAGTAACAATAATAACAAAAATGAAAAAAAAAATCATAATGACAATTTCGCACTGGTGGTAAGCCAGTTCTATACTCCAAAAGGAGCAGGGAAACTCTTATCAGTCTCTAGTGGACGTGAACATATCGTTGCAAGTGATGACAAGGGTCAAGTTTTTGTTTGGGACGCAGGAAGACAGGGAAGTATGGCAATAAAGCTTGAGTTTCCAGGAATAAATGCTAAGCTAAAACGAATATCTGCTGGCTGGAATCTTTCTACATTTTTATTTGATAATCATGGGTTGGTAGTGTGTTATGGAAGAAGTCCCCTTACCAAAGAGAATTACGAAAATGATAATATTGCGCTGGAAGCCTATTATTTGACCATTCCAGATACTAGAAACAAGGTAGTAGATTTTATGGCAGGAAACGATTTCATCCTATATATTAAAAATGATGGACTGTTATGGCGTTTTGATATCAATTCAGAAAGTCACCGGAATTCCAATGGTGTTTTCGAGAAGCCATACTTATTGGAAAATTTTAGAGATTGGATAATTACTCATAATGAGAAGTTCAGACAAGGTAAAGGAGCCAAATTCACCAAAATTTCTGGGTGTTTCAATAATTTTGCAGTATTCACCGATGATGGCTTAGTTCTTTTAGGGAATCGAGACAATGTTGATGAATTCGGACAATGTAAACCTGAAATAATAGATGAACTACAAAGTAAAAATGTTTGCCATGTTGCTATGGGAGATTATCATTATTTGGCATTGACTGATGATGGGAAATTACTTTCTTGGGGAAGAGAGTCGCGAAAATGTGGGTGCTTAGGTTTGGGACGGATAGAATTAAACAAAACAATTAGTACCCCTACACAAGTTAAAAAGCCACAGGCTAATGGAAAATGGTTGGCTGTAGCTGCGTCTGGATGGCACTCATGTGCTATTTTCATTGAGGATTGAAAAAAAAGGAATGTTTTAGTATACAACAAAAAGATAATAGTTTAGATAGTTAAATGTAACACAAGTCACAAGAAAAGGAATACTAAATGAAAAATCAGTATAAGCATTTATAAATATATAAATTTATATGTATATATATTTAAATTATAAACAAAGAAACAATTGTCATCCCAAAGTTAATTTGAATATGACTGTTTTTCAATTTAATTAAACGACCAGTTCCTACTTATTATTTTTAATTTTTCGGCGTCAATTCAGTCATTTGGGATAAGAAAGTGGCCCAGATGCGTGATCTAAAACTTTGTTTTTTTTTTATTATTATTAATTTTTTTCGTAGAAAAAATTAAGGGTATCGTATAGAATTCTTGCAGAAAAGTATTGAAGAATTTTATACCTCATAGTTAAAAGCCTAACATCGAAACTAGTTTAGGGCCATTATAGTCATTACATATTTTTTATACTTTGACTAATAAAAGCAAGGTGAAACACGAACAGTAGTTTTTCTTTCTAAAAAAAAAAAAAAAAACTCCTAACTATGCTATGAAACTTCCTTATCGTTAAAATTAAATCGTCAGGTCTCAGCGTTGAAAGTGATGCTCCGTAGAAAATACTACTTAAACAAAAAACAAAAATAAAAAATAAAAGACGTAGTACTGATGCATAAAGTTGAAATTTAATTATACTTGAGGAAGGGTGAAAGATAAACGATGGGGGATGTAGCACAGACTTCAATGAAGAATATGATTGATAGATGCAAATGAGTTCATTAATTGAAGAATATATAGAGGTCATATTTAATACAGTATATCAATAATGCATAAGCTAGACAATAATGAAGCTTTGTACGACAATTGTTGATGTCAAAAGTGGGTTTCTTGTTGCCATCGATAATAATATTAGGACTATTATATGTATATATTTTTTCTTTTTCGAATTAAATTAAATTATATAATTTATTTTTATTTATTATAAAAACAACTTGTTTTCGTAGATATATTTATGTTTATTTTTATTTTAGGTTCAGACAATTTCTACTTTTTCTACTATATTCTGTCTCCTTGTCTCTGCCACACACGCAAAGATTTCCAGTTTGAAAAAAAAGTTAATATATGAACAGACTTTTTTTTTTATATCTCAACACAAACTAAACAATTGTTAAAGCACAGAAACCAGTGAACAATTAAGATTACAAAGATTTATCGCTAGTGAAGAAATATATTTTGATCAATAGCGAAACCCGAGAGATTATTGAACACGAAAAGTAACTGAAGTCATCTCCGAAAAGAAACGGAGAACGGAACGGAAATTAACGTACGGTCAATTAAAATTCTATAGTCAAGAGAGATACAAGTACCTCTACAGTATTGGATCTCGGGACCGTATCTATTTAACGACACGTAGAAGCCACATACAAAAAGCCAAACAAACTAAAAGTAGCGACTCTACTAATAAGGCTTGCCGATTTAATCGCTCTAAGAACCGTTATTAATATATTTGATTATTATTTTAACAAGATCCCAAAATGAGCACGCCAGATTCCGAAGAACAAAGAACTTATGGAGACAATTTGACACCTTCTCCATCTCAGCATCCACTCACCAGAAAAAGAAGACTGTCACTGATTATCCAGCATCTTGAACCAGACACTATGGAAACCAAAATTGACCAAGCACTTAATCCTAATGTCAATGCCAATTGGGTTCACTATAAAGGTGCTTGGATCATTCATATAGTAATCATCTTTATTTTAAAGATTTTTTTCAATTTCATTCTGGTTTTGGATAATGACTGGAAATGGACTTTAACCAACTTGACTTACACTATTGGGCTGTATATAATGTTTCACCAAGTCAAAGGTACACCATTCGAATTCAATTCTGGTGCCTATGATAATTTAACTATGTGGGAACAAATTGACAATGGTGACCAATACACTCCAACCAAGAAGTTTTTAATGTTGGTTCCAATTTGCTTGTTTCTTATCAGTACACATTACCTGAATTACAATTTAAACTTATTCATCCTCAATGGTGTATCTTGTTTGTGCGTAGTTATCCCTAAATTAGCCATTGCGCACAGACTTAGAGTAACTCTTTATTGAATTGATGAGGTTAGGTGGAATACGAGATAGCAGAGGAGTCTACATATAAAAATTTAACGTGAACATAAAAAATAGTAATGATCTATTATCTTTATGCATAGTATAATATGATGAAGTTATAAACCAATTGTAGACTAAACCTTGTATATATATATATATATATATTGTTACATGTTTGAAAACTTATTAAGGAAATGAAGCTTTCGAAATTAAATTTTAACGTTAAATTCTGAGGTTAAATCTTAATTAGTATATACTTGGAAAGTGGATTGAGACAATAGCAATTTTGACAAATATGCGCGCATTTAAAGAATAATTGCTGATGTAACAACATCAGTGACTTACATAAAATATTTATTGCTGCAATAAATTTATATTTGATTGGCTCCTAAAGTTTTACAAAATGCTCTCTCAGGAAAAAGAGCTGAATAAAGATTCTTTTATTGGATGATTCCCCTGAACAATATATTAGAAATGATGGGATTTATTGATACTTAAAATGTAAATAGCAAATATTTTTAATGCGATCGTTAAGTTTTTCCGCTAAATGCCAAAAATATCCTCAAATTGTTTCTTGAAATTATGGCAACAATTTAGATAATAGTATAAAATACTTTAGTAAATAAGGATTTATTCAATAGCTACATTCATATATTGACATATGGGTCAGTAAACAAAAAAAAACTTTAACAACTGTATCAGAAATAGAATGTCAGTATCAAAGAGCTAAAAGGAAAGTAGGGCAATTTCATTGCCATTAACTAGCAAGCAGGGAAGAAAATTTTTAAGATATATATTAAGCAAAAATAAAAAAATGGACGAGTCCGGAGTCGAACCGGAGACCTTTCGCATGCTAAGCGAACGCGCTACCAACTACGCCACACGCCCTGAATTATAATTTATAATATTATTAATGGTTGAGATTAAAATGTTTAGGCATGTTGCTTAATTAGCTAAATGCGTTTCAATTATTTTACTCAATTTTAGAACCTAAGAATATGATACCAGTTCATTAATATGATGTTATTAGCTTAATATAGCTGAATTAATCACATTAAACAGAGCTAATCAACATGCCTTTATTACTTCCTAACTCTGACCTCTTGACTCCGCTTAATTATACTCATGTTTTCGATTACTCACCGCTTGCCCGCATACACGTGAACTTGTATGACTCGGCCATTAATTAGAAAAATTAATCTACTTGTATATAAATCATCATTACTCGCCCAATAATTTAGAAGTCATCTTAAAACCATAACTATTAAAATGCCATACGCTTTATCTGCTGCTCATCAGAAATTAACTGAAGGACACCTTAAAGATATTGACCCAGAAGTTGATTCTATCATTAAGGATGAAATTGACAGACAAAAGCATTCTATTGTCTTGATCGCCTCTGAAAATTTCACAACTACTTCAGTTTTCGATGCATTAGGAACTCCAATGTGTAATAAGTACTCTGAGGGTTACCCAGGTGCTCGTTACTACGGTGGTAATGAACATATTGACCGTATGGAAATTTTATGTCAAAATAGAGCTTTGGAAGCTTTCCACGTCACCCCTGATAAGTGGGGAGTTAATGTCCAAACCCTTTCTGGTTCTCCTGCTAATCTTCAAGTTTACCAAGCTCTTATGAAGCCTCACGAAAGATTAATGGGCTTAGATCTTCCACATGGTGGTCACTTATCTCATGGTTACCAAACTGACAGTAGAAAAATTTCTGCTGTCTCTACTTATTTCGAAACCATGCCTTACCGTGTTGATTTAGAAACCGGTTTAATTGATTACGATATGTTGGAAAAGACCGCCGTTTTATACAGACCAAAGATTTTGGTTGCTGGTACTTCTGCTTATTGTCGTTTAATTGATTACAAGAGAATGAGAGAAATTGCTGACAAGGTTGGGGCTTACCTTATTGTCGATATGGCTCACATTTCTGGTTTAGTTGCTGCTGGTGTTATCCCATCTCCTTTCGAATATGCTGATGTTGTTACCACAACCACCCACAAGTCTTTAAGAGGTCCAAGAGGTGCTATGATTTTCTTCAGAAGAGGTGTCAGATCTATTAACCCAAAGACTGGTCAAGAAATTAAGTACGATTTAGAAAACCCAATCAACTTTTCTGTTTTCCCAGGTCATCAAGGTGGTCCACATAACCACACTATTGCTGCTTTGGCCACTGCTTTAAAGCAAGCTGCTACTCCAGAATTCAAGGAATACCAAGAACAAGTCTTGAAGAACGCTAAGGTCTTAGAAAAAGAATTCCTTGCAAAGGGTTACAAGTTGGTTTCTCATGGTACCGATTCCCATATGGTTCTTGTCTCTCTTAAGGACAAGCAAATTGACGGTGCACGTGTTGAAACTATTTGTGAAAAGATTAACATTGCTTTGAACAAGAACTCTATTCCAGGTGACAAGTCCGCTCTTGTTCCAGGTGGTGTTAGAATTGGTGCTCCAGCTATGACCTCTAGAGGTTTAGGTGAAGAAGACTTCAAAAAGATTGTTGGTTACATTGACACTGCTGTCAACTACGCTAAGGAAATTCAAGCAAACTTACCAGCTGATGCTAACAAGTTGAAGGATTTCAAGGCCAAGGTCTTGGAAGGTGAAGATGAAAAGTTAAAGGCTTTGAAAGAAGAAATTTCCCAATGGGCTGGCGATTTCCCATTGGCTGTTTAAATAAATAGTAAAGAATAATGACATCTAAGAGAAATAACCCAGTTGTAGAGAAAAACACAGACTACAAATTTGATTTAAGGGCATTCCATGAGTGTGCATTTATTGACTTTCATAAATGTTTGTCAAATGGAAAAATCAAATCAAGCCAACTTTTTTGAAAATATCTTCTAATTGATTTTGAGATTCATAATCCTTCAATTCTCTTTCAGTACCGAATTTTTGACCATTGAAGAAAATAGTTGGAACCCATTTGCGGCCAGAGATTTCAGTGAATGCTTTCTCGAGTTCGATGGCTTCGTTTTGATCCGTATATTTATCTAATTCAATGATGTGTATTTTATGGTTAACTTGGAACTTATCCCAAATTTTGTATACGTAATGGCAATCTGGACACCAAGATTTGGACAACATTAGAAATTGGTTGTCTTCAATTAGCTTATGTACCTTTTCAACATATTCTTTTGATGCCATGATGAACGACTAAATGAAAATATTATAAACAAAGAACACATAAATGAAAATTTTGTAGAAAAATTAATTTTAAATTACGTATTGAGCCACAAATTACAAAATTCTTAATTACGAAAATAAATATTTCATAGTCATTCAATATTTGGCCAAATTTATTGTATTCAAAGCTAAGAGACATGGTATGGGTTTGGGTTTACCCTTTTTAGCTCAGTGCATAAGTAGATTTCAAGCTTCTGTTTCAATGCATTTCTCTGCATGTAAAATATAAAGTAAATTAAATATAGCAATTATACCAGGCATTGCAAAAAAGCCTCATAAATTTAAATTATACATAGAGGTATAAAGGGTTATATAGAATAGTGTGTTAGACTAAATCGTAATGTGCCAAATCTTAAAGAGACATAATTTATCGTGAACCAATGTAAAAAATTCAATACTAAGGTTAAATGTAACGACTCCAGACTTAGGTGCGCTTAAAAACAGCAATACACCCCACTTTTCACTCAAAAATTATGGGGGAAAATATAGTGGTCTACAGTTGTCCGCATAACAAATATAGATTTGAGAAGTCCTCACCTGACCATATTGTATACAAGTATCATTTTCTTTGATAAAGATTTTGAATTTTCTTTTGCTTTTGCTAATCATAATTTATTGATACTATTAAAATGAATAAAGACCTTCAAGCTGCTATTGATGATATTGTTGAGCAATTCACTTGCGACAAAGAATTTCTCTGCAAGGCGACCGAAAAGTTTATTGAAAGTATGGATGCTGGTTTGGCTGCTTCATCATCTTCAAGAGAGCATATGCCTATGATTCCAACATTTGTTACCAAGATCCCCACAGGTAAGGAAAAGGGCTTGTATCTTGCGGCTGATTTAGGTGGTACCAACTTTAGAGTGTGCTCTATCGAACTTGACGGTGCTCATGATTTCAAATTGAAGCAGCTGAAACTGCCAATTCCACTTGACTTAATGAAGCATCTGACTTCTGATGAGTTATTTGCTTATTTAGCAAAAAAAATTAAGGAATTCTTGAAAGAATTCCACGCAAACCACGATTCTGCTGATCATTTAAAATTAGGATTTACTTTCTCTTTTCCAGTTGATCAAACTGCGTTAAACCGAGGTAAACTTATTCGTTGGACAAAAGGCTTTGACTTACCTGACACTGTTGGAAAAGATGTCGTAGAATGTTTACAATCTCAACTCGACAAATTGAATGTTAAAGTTGAAGTCGCTGCTTTGGCCAATGATACAGTTGGTACTTTATTAGCTCGTGCATATGCTAATAACTCAGCAGAAACCAAAGCTAATACTGTAGTTGGTGCTATATTTGGTACTGGTACAAATGGTGCATATGTAGAAAAACTTGATAACATAAAGAAATTAGACCTGCTGAAATTTGCTGGAGAATCCTATATGGTTATTAACACTGAATGGGGTTCATTTGATAATACCTTAGAAATCTTACCTAACCTGAAGTATGACACAATTATTGATAACCAAACTCAAAACAAAGGCTTTCATTTATTTGAAAAAAGAATTAGTGGTATGTTTTTGGGAGAACTTTTAAGGGTAATTTTAATTGACTTATTTGAACGTGGATATATTTTCACTGACTTATACAAAAAAAGAGGTGGCTCTTTACCACATAGGTTATCTGAGCCATGGGAGTTGAATTCTGAAGTCTTGTCTTATCTTCAAATTGATGACTCTACAGACTTGAAAATGTCTGCTTTAATTTTGGAAAACACTTTACGTCTTCCTACAACTATCGAAGAAAGACTTGCAATTCAAAAAATAACCCAAACTGTAGCTGCTCGTGCTTCTTATTTATCAGCTATCCCAATCGCAGCAATTATTAAGAGAGTTGCTCCTCAATATGCTAACGATGATAATGACTTCGAAATTGGTTGTGATGGCTCTGTTGTTGAATTTTATCCAGGGTTTCAAGAAAGTATTTTAAAAGCACTTGCTCTTATCAACCCATTAAAAGACAACAAAAAGAAAATTATTTTAAAAATTTCCAAAGACGGTAGTGGAGTTGGTGCAGCATTATGCGCAAGTACTACGTCATAAATGATATCTCATGTCAATTTATCGAAGTCTTTCTGATGCTGTAGAGTTTAACAAAGTTTTTGTTTATTGTTTACTATTCTACTATAAAATATATGTCTCTTTAGAAATAATTAATTTATTGTACTTCAAATCTCATGACTTTGAACTCCTTCAAAGTCTTCAAGTCAAATCCTTTCTGCAGAATGTGTAACTCATGAGGCTAACTTATCAATATAAGCTAATTGTAAAGGTTAATGCTTAAATGAAACACCATATAATAATCCAAAAATGCATTTGATAGTATGATATTCATAAATGGTCACTATAACTAAATTTAATAGCGGTTTGAAGATTGAGTAAACTTAATTGGAGGTTTTCAGATATCCTCTGAATACCAATGTAGATTTGGCACTTATAAAATAGTATTACCTTATATATCAAAGTGTAACGGGACTTAATATACTAGCTGAAAATTTAAATTTATAAAACCAAAACAAGTTAGAGTTAAATACACATAACCACGTAATTTCACTTTTCTACCATGTAGCAAGTGAAAGACATAAACAAAAGTTTTGCTTTTAGTTTAAAGTAGAGTTCAAGAACAGATATTAAAGCATTAAAACTATATTAACGTCTATATCAAATACTAGGAATTTAAAACTCATGTTGCAGTTTAGCTTCAACTAATATATAATTAAATAAGTAGGTTTCGTTCTAAATTTTCACCAACCAAATGAGTACTAAATAGTATATGAGCGCTCTTCAATTCTTTGAAAGGTTAAAACCTTAATCGCATATAAAATATAAAAACTATGAAATATGATCTATTAAGTCCATTTTTACTTTCACTAATTAAACTTCTAAATTGATCGTCTTCCGTTCTCATGCGGGAAATAGTACATTCATCAAACATCACATTAAATCACAAAACAAATTGCTTACGGAAGCTTACAAAAGTTCAACTCCGTAATATAGCAAACTAAGAAAAATATTAAGGTGTATACAATAGAAGGGTAAATAGTGCCTTAATTAAAAATTTATTTCAAATAATCTTCCTAATAAAATATTCAGCTTTTAACGTGACAAAATGCCATCATATAAAAAACTTCTCGCAAATTTATTGTATGTGTTGGTGAAGATGCATAAAAACTATACAAAATCCATACAGCAACATAGATTTACAAAAAATGGAACGATTGTATGAATATGCAAAGACTTTAGTTAAATGGGCATAAAAATAATTCAAAATAAGTTCGTAAACCAGTAAAATAATTTAACATCATTGATAATGTAGAACACTACTTGAATAAAATGTTAAAGCCTTTGCTTGAACATTAAAACACTTAAGTTACAAAAACTGAAAAAACAAACTGGCGTATTTTTGTTTTATACTACTACTACTAATACAAGAGTCTATATTAAAAATAGCGTTCAAACTTCGTGATATGTATGGCTATAAACTAATACCTGAGATAAAAATGGTATAAAACCTTCAGAGTACTGAACCTTTATAATCCTTTTAAAATACACTATAAGGAATTTAATAGATATATAGAAGTTTATCTTAACTATCAGTTGTACTTTTAAACTATTGACGTAGGCATTTACTTCGAATGAGCATACAGAGAAATATAAAAGTATCTACAAACTTTGTATACCCTTCTATCAATTGTTGTATACTAAAATATACGTCTTGCAACATTTATATATCATATACATCTAATTTTCGTTGAAGATATAACTGTCTAAATTTACAGTTGACATTCTTTGGGTGAATTAGTTAAAACAAATTAGTGGCATATTGATAGTCTCACAGGAATCATCATAGACGTTTTCATTATAGTTTTACCACTTAGCTCTACTTTTTAGATGATTAAATAAAAGATGGCATTGCTGTTGTGTACATCCTTAGTATTAAGTTCAACTATCTTCATGTCTTTAAAGTCCTGGTGAGAAATTTACATATAAGTGGTTTACATCAGTTGTTTAACATTAAAGGACTTACCTCCATATCATTGTCTTATAGAAACATCCATTATATTAATAGTAAGTATTACTTATCAGCAAGAGACATAGTTTGACATCTTTAATGATTTAATAGAACATCTCTTATTCACTGGTAATAAGCTAAGTTTTAGGTTTAATTTACATATTTGGTTAAATTTCATTCTAGACACTGAGCATTGATGATTAAACGATATGAATAAAGTTACTACCAATAAAGGATATCAACTTTCCGGAAGTAATGAAGATCAGTGTTTTGTGCAATTTTAATGAATAATGAAATAATTTTTGTAATTAAGATGAATAAAATTACAGTTGTCGTAGTACTAAATATAAATACTCATATAATAATGGACTTTAATATTTTATTCAGCAATACGTTGGCTTTCAAAGATACCAATTAATGAATAGACAAGGTCATTTGATGAATATCATTCAATTGCTGATCATATTTAAGTTAATGAAAGCTTAATAGTAATCATTCATATAAAATTTTAATTGAATGAAAGTTGCTTGAATTAATATGTTGACTCAAATAATTATACTTGCTATATTTATCAAAGCGTATTTTGAATATAGCCAAATCACGCTTATCTACTCTAGTACTTTATAGACCCAAGACAGTAAATATGCTAAATACAAGAAGTCAGTTGTTGCTATAGTGATTTATAGAAGAGTTCATTGATATATACATATATCACTTTATGTTATACTTTTGAATTATTGTACACTACTTGTTTAGAGAAAAATTTTTATATTTGGTGTATAATGAAATTAATGTCAAGGTGTGGAGCAGTACTAATTATATTTCATGGTATGATAAATGGACTGTTGTGCAATAGGTTTATTTTGAAAATGCAAATGTATTACATGAGTAATGAGAATACAGTTAATACAAATGTAGAAATGTTTTGTGCATTCTCAAACTTCCATCAAATACGTTAATCTCATGTCAATTTATCAAGACTTTAATCGTATATCTTGATAAATGTAATGATTGATAGTATTATATATTAAATTCTTTACGGAATGTAAAGATCTCATAAATGTTTTTCTGTATGTATCATTGAAATAGTCGTTCACAAATTATAGTTTGTCTCCTTTGGTTAGATGGAGTGTTATATCAGTAAATGTATTATAATGTTTATTTGATATGCAAAAGCTTGCAGTTAACCTAATGATAAAGCTAAGTTCATTAAACTAAATGCTGTCAATATATATTCTATATATATTTTTTATTATCAATATATATTAATTATATTATCTATATAATAGATATAATAAATAACCTATATATTAATTATATACTACAAATATATTATATAATATGTACATAATTTATAGAGACTTATGAACTAACTCAATAATAAGTAATACCTTTACAACATAAAATAATTAAATATATTATATTTTATAATACTATTAATAATAGGAATAAATTGATAAATGAGATTATCATTGATATAATTAATACATATATATAATAAGAATAATAAATATATATATATATATATATATCTAAAATATGAGGTATATTATATTAATATCTTGGCGACAGGTTAATACTAATTTATAAAGAACATTGTTATTATTCATCTGGCAAATACTTGCTTTATTTGGACACGGCTCAGTTGTATAATGACAATTTATTGGTGATGGCACCAATTATTACTGTGCCAAAGTTTTTCCACCGTAGGTTTATTTTTGTAGTGATGTAGTTTATTTGAATTCTTGTTTAAGCTGCATAAAAGTTTTGAATTCATATGAATGTATAAACGATAGTGTGATACATCAAACTAAAGATTTGTGAAATTAAAGTATATTGAATAGATCACGATAAGGTGTAAATGATATGAAGACATGTAAGATTATATAGGAAGTATCATTCTTGAGTAGACTTTTTATTGATGTTTTTAATAGTTTTTTACATAAAGGTTATGTGTCAAGTCTATTTAATATTTAGATTAAAGCAATATTCATCCAGCTTGTATTATAATCTAAGTAAATTGGCCCCTTTTCGTAGCTTGATTTTCGTTACTGTAATTTGAACGTAAAATTCTGTACGTTTTATTGCATATGAAATATCACAATACTACGATTGTGAAGCTGTATTATACATTTACCAGTTAATAATTATGTCCTGCGATAGGTTATATAGCATGCTATCTCCTAGATATTTACTGAGAATTTTATATTCTTTGGTTTGTTTTGTTTAACGCTACATACTTTCATAGAGTATGGTATAATATAAGTTAAGATTCAACATAGCTTGATAACATATTTTTCTAAACTGTAAAATCAGTTATTATAGATGAGAAGTAGTTTTTTTTTTTTAATACTATTTGAAATTTACTGTCTACGTTGAGCTGTCTACGTGGTATAGTTGTGTGTTTTATTTGTGTGATATCAGATGTTCTAGTATTTAACTTTCCTTGTTTTAATATTACTTTGGAAGTCATTATTATTTTATGTAGGTAGTAGGAAGTAGATGGTTTGAAATTTTACTTCAAGTTTGCATGTTATAGCTTGCACCACTTCAATTGAAGTATGACTATACTATCCTTAGTCTGAGCTTAATATTTGTATCTCAATCAACAAATTGTAGATTATGGTTTTGGGAGATGCTTCTTCATTTTTTCTGTGCTATGTAAGGGTGCATTTTTAGACGTAGTTTACCTTTAATTGTTCACCTTAAAGTTATTTTAGAGCAAGATAGGGGGGTTATGTTCAATGTTGTACTATATATATTATTCAAACGAAAGACAGTGCAGCATCCAAGTCAGAAAAAACCATAAATTACTATTATTCATCTATCTTTTGATATATATATTCTGTTTGTCTGCTTTATTTTATGTATTGAATTTTTTCCGTCTTTTATGTCATAAATTTAATTTAAACTGTTTTAAAGTTGGCACTTCTGATTGTCTCACTTAATGGTAATAGTTATATTTTTCAAGATCAATAGTCTTTTATTTTAATATACCCTAACTTAGATTACTGTTAACTTAATATTGTTTGGCTTATCTATAACATAACGACAAATATCATCAAAAACATTCATAATTTTCCAGCAAAAAATGGAAAGTGTCCATATCAATATATTTAAACTTTAAAGCATCCATTGAATATAAATACAGACACTAGTTTGTTTATATGGAATTAGCCTTTAAATGTTGAATGGTGGTTAAGTTTTACGTGTTATTATATCTGTTTATTGTTGAATTAAATGAATACTATTAGGGCTTTCATACAAATGTAGATATATATAGTAATATTAGCACTATTGGTGATATGTGTTTGAAGATAATATATATATATATATATATGTATATACATTGTTGTAAATTTATTATGTAGCAATTTTGGGTGTTTTAGATATTTACTTTTTTGAATTGTTGTTGAATTTTATTATTTTGAAGTTTTTACTGACACTATACTTATATGTTAAGCTTTAAGCGAGTGACCATACTTAAATCAAATTTAATTTCCATAAATATTTATACCCAAAAACCAAACAGCTCATAATAATTTTGCGCATTAATTACGATGAATAGATGGTTTTTAGTATAAAGGTTTACTTTCAGTTAATATGACTTAATATGTTACTTTTGTTTTCAGTACTTTTACTGTTTAATAGTTTATGCGCTGCATTATCTTTTTGGTATTTCTATTTTATTTTTTCTGTTTTATACCTAGCTTCAGTTTTTTTTATTTATTATTATTATTATTATTAATTTTTTTTTTTTTGATATCTGAGATATGATAGTTAATCATTCGGTTGCCAAAGTTCTTGGTATCATATAATGTCCGTCTAATTTGTTCAATTTCTCTAAATCGCTTTCAGTGTACGATTCACCTCCATTTTCGTTAATCAAACTAGCTATTTTTGTCCAGGACTTGCAATTTTGCTTCCATAAATTAGACATGTAGTTTGTAGCTACGTTTAGAGTAGTGGTATGATCAAATGGAAATTTGGTTTTTGGTTGTTTTAAGATTGGGTCAGGAAGTCCTTTCCAGAAAGAAATGGGGTTTCTATGTAATGGGGGTAATTCATTCTGTTGAATTGACTCGAAAGTATTCGATGGATCGTATTCGCACTCAACCGCCATTGGCAGGATCACTAAATTTGAGACTCGGTTGCAAACACCATGGACAGGAACAACAAAAAACTTGACTTCGTGTTTTCTAGGTAATATTTTGTCTCTGAATCCTCCTTGAGACTGCTGAAAATACTGTTCTCTCCAAGTACCTAAGCTTTTGAGAGTTTCGTTTTCCTTATTTTGTTTTTTATTATCCTTTTCAAATTTACCTCGTTCTTCATTTGCAATCAAACTTTGGCCATTATCGTTAGAGTTGACTTCTTTTTTTAGCTCTGGATGAATATTATCTGGGCTACTGTTATTATCTATAGTTCTTCCCTTAGTCTTTCTGTTACTGCCCTGATTGATACTTTGGTAACTTTTTACTTCGATTTTCTTTGAGTCTTTCTCCTCGTAATTTTTGAAAGATGATAATTGTTTGTCTTCACGATATACGGTGGAAAGTGTTGTCGCGGCTTTCAGACTAGCTTGCGTACATTGAGGGCTCTTAATAGAAGCAGTTTCTTCTTTAACTTTTGTTGGCCCAAAGGTTATAGGGACAATAGAATCCTCTTCTCTCTCTTCTTTAATTGCAATTTCATTGAGTTCCGCGTGTGTTGAATACGCTGAATTCTTCTTGAAAAGTTTGCAGGATTCCATTTCTATAGCTAAGCAAGGCAGTGATTTGGCTGTTTGAACTTGTGCAGCATTTTTTTTGTTTCTCTGGTCATCATCCTCTTCACTAACTCCTCTATGCGTTGAACATAATATGCCTTTGGCTGCTAGTTTTTGAAGTCTTATTTCTTTACTCAAACAAGACGATGCTTTACTGTTTTCCACTGATGCTAGAATTTTCTTTTGGGTTTCATCTCCATAAATTTCAGAATGTGTTGAACATAGAACCTCTTTTGTGGAAGGTCTTTGTAATCTAAACTCTTTTATATAAGTTGATTGCTTGTTACTGTTTTTGACTTGAACTAATTTATTTTCTTCTTTTTCTTCCACATCTCCATTAATTCCATTATGTGTTAAACATAATGAACCATTTGTAGAAGGTCTTTTAAGTTTAAACTCTCTTATAAAACTAGGCGGTGCGTTACTGTTTTTAGCTTGTACTACTATTCCTTCTTCTTCTTCTTCTTTTTCTTCATTTTCTTCTTTGTCCTCTTCTTTTTTCTCTTCTTCACCAGCTCCAGTATGTGTTGAACATAATACACCTTTCGTTGAAGGTCTCTGGAGCTTCCTCTCACTTTTCTCTTTTATCAGAGAAGACGGTGCGTTACCGTTTTCAACTTCTACTGATATTTCTTCTTCCTCTTCTTTACCAGCTCCAGTATGTGTTGAACATAATACACCTTTCGTTGAAGGTCTCTGAAGCTTCCTCTCTATTTTCTCTTCTTTACCAGCTCCAGTATGTGTTGAACATAATACACCTTTCGTTGAAGGTCTCTGGAGCTTCCTCTCACTTTTCTCTTTTATCAGAGAAGACGGTGCGTTACCGTTTTCAACTTCTACTGATATTTCTTCTTCCTCTTCTTTACCAGCTCCAGTATGTGTTGAACATAATACACCTTTCGTTGAAGGTCTCTGGAGCTTCCTCTCACTTTTCTCTTTTATCAGAGAAGACGGTGCGTTACCGTTTTCAACTTCTACTGATATTTCTTCCTCTTTATCAGCTCCAGTATGTGTTGAACATAATACACCTTTCGTTGAAGGTCTCTGGAGCTTCCTCTCACTTTTCTCTTTTATCAGAGAAGACGGTGCGTTACCGTTTTCAACTTCTACTGATATTTCTTCTTCCTCTTCTTTATCAGCTTCAGTATGTGTTGAACATAATACACCTTTCGTTGAAGGTCTCTGGAGCTTCCTCTCACTTTTCTCTTTTATCAGAGAAAACGGTGCGTTACCGTTGTCAACTTCTACTGATATTTTTTTACTTTCTTCACTAGTACTTTTTGACCATAATTTGTCTCTGATAAAAAATGAGCGAAGACTAGTTGCAATAGAGGTGCAAGAAGGTATTTGTGGTGATCTGTTTATAGGAGTAGTTGACTCATTTGCAAAAGAACTTATTGATTGGCTTGTTGGAGTTGAAGATATTGTGGAAGGCCGCAATGCTTCAAAAACAGCTGTTTCATGCAGTGTAGAATTAACCTGGTCTTTCATTGAAGGCAGTGGAAGATCCAGACTATAATCCGCACAATATTCTTTTGCAAAATTACTTTTCAAAATCAGTGGCAGTGAATCAAAACATTCATTTGGTTTGACGTGTTTTGAACCACATGTTTCTTCTTGCATTGTAGTTTGCTGGTCATCATTAGAAGTTGACTTGGCTTTTTGTGTATTATCTTCATTTGCCTCATTTAATTGTAGTTGTATTAACGACTTTTGATTATCAAAAGTAATATGCTCTAATTGTGAAACTACCTTTGAATTTTGTTTGTGTGTCTCTTTTTGTGCTGATTGTGCTCTTGTAATAGTTTGTGTTGTTGTAATAATCTGATTCATTTGTGTTTGCGTTTGAGTTTGTCCTTGTGGTTGCAAATCTAATTGCAAATTAGAAGTGGAATCAATTTTTGGCAGCCAGATACTAGGTAATGATATAAAATAGTTAGGCAAAGTTTTAACAGTCTCTAAGTAAGCTCCAAGGGTACTCCTTTCAACTTTGACTTTTTCCAATTGTCTTGAAGTTTTAATCATAGTTGAAAATGTATTAAAGTCAGGGTAAATTTTTGGTCTAGTTGCAACTGACCTTTTTTGTTCAATCTTATTAATCATTTTTTTTTTCCTTGAACTCTTTATAATCAATTCATATTCGAAAGGATTTTTTTCTTCTTCTTCTTCGTCCTTTTCTGATTCAGTATCAGTTAAGTGAATGTCCAACTCATCCAAGTCTTTCAAATTATCCATGCGTGGATCATCTAATTCACTTTCAGTATATTTAGATAAATCATATGGTAGGTTAAGGGTAATCTTAGATCCAATTACTACTGGGAATCTTTCAATGCTTTCCTTATCTTCAATCTCTTCAATCTCTTTGTATTTTTGCACAAACACATTGTCAGTATTGTGCATCTCAGAACTCCAAATTAAGTTTGAGTCATTGTTAGAACCAACCTCTATTTCAGAAGTTGGAAAGCCTAAATCAAGAACATCAGAAAAAATGGTTCTTTCAGTACTAAACTCGTCAATACAAGATTCAATTTCAAACAGATCTATATACGATAGTCTAATATCTATATCACTTTTTTTGTGTTTTAGAAGGCGTGCAAACAGTTTAATTTTTGAGCCAAAACCGTGAAGTTTTTTATAGAAACGAGAGTTTCTAAAGCTCAAATGTTTAGCTGTATAGCTTTCAGCAACCATAGTGCTGTCGGGGGAATTATAGTAGGGATTACTATGTGTTTGGAGTGGCATCATAATTTTTGAATAGATGGGTAACAAGAAAAAAATATGATGGTTTCAAACCCAGCTTTATAGGTTTACTTGGAGTACAAATAGAAGCCATTTGTACATTATCTGAAACATTTGTAAGTTTACAAACCCAATAGAGATGTATCAAAATTACTAAGTCAATGCTCATTGATATTTGCAGCCAGTTCAGTATATCTGCTTCGGAAAAACGTCCCTACGCCTGAGACATTTTTGGAACAATTTCGCAATGTCGCACTTTTACGGTGAACTTGCATAAAATTTTGAAAAAACCTAAAGTGTAAGTTGATTCAATGGATCTACGAGTCAAAGAAATGTAGTCTAAAGTGAGAACACATTATATTAGCTTAATAAGATTTTTTTTTATCAAAGTAACTATTTCTATCAGAAGTTTTGCAAATATAAGAAAAAGGAGTATATATGATTTTAATTGAAGACTTTTAGAGGTGTACATTATTTAATATAATATATAAGTTTGTTTATTCAAAATATATCAAGCATTCAACGTCGATATGTTAAAAGTACAAAAGGGAAGAGTTTGCATAGACCTATACTATTTTTGAATTGTAATCAAAATGGTGGTTTTTTTTTTCAATTAAAAGTATCAATTCAACTCTTATTGAACTTTATTAATAGAAAGATTGGATAAAAAGGAACTATTTTTTGAGTCAAAAAGTGTTTGAAATAGCATTTCTTGAACTGTAAAGTATTTTTTTACTTAATTGCTAGAAATATATAACCTGAATTTGGTTACTTGAATTGCTTCAGCGAAGAGAAATCGTTACCACCATCATAAATAGTTAAAGCTGTACTGGCACCTGTTTTTCCTATTTGAGACGATATTATATCTTTGGCATACACAGTTATGTAGATGTTGTCAATAACAAGATATATACATAATAGTATGTAAGTCTGACGATGCTCAACGGGTTGTTGAAGAAACAACTTTAATTATTAGTTTAAGTATAATAAAATAACACCTCTACTGAATGTTTTTTTCTGAAAAGATTATTAGAAGCATTACAATTGAAATGAATTAGAAATAAACTCTAAATGCAATATTAAAAAGAACATCAGGGAGGCTTGATTATTAGGTTTTTAATGTTACCAATATACATTTTCTTCAACCCCGTGATAAAAAAGAGTGATCAAGGAGTGTATATACATACCACTAACTTTATATTAAATTTTTATTCACCACATCTCCAGAAGACGGTTTCCAATACGATGATGTGGTTTAATATGACGCTTCGCGAGATCGGTGCCAAATTGGCCAAGTTGTATTTAACTTCCAAAATAAGCCCTTTGAAATTGGAGCAAATTAAATTGTAGCTTAAATCATATACTATACTTGTATTAGTTCTATTTACAATCAAAATAAATGGTTGTGTTATAAGAGCATAAATCGGTTACGATAATAATTCTTAATCTAAACGACTGAAGACCTGCACATCGATTGATCTTCTAAAACCTGTACAGAAACAAATTTGTTTTTTTGCTCTTCGATGGCAACCTGTATGTATAAAAATACGGCAGTTCAAATGCATGTGATATTGAACACAGCTAATTTCCAACAAGTTAGGTAATGTAAACCATCTGGAATACTGGCTTCTTCATAATCCTCATTATTTATTATTTCACCTTTACTATAGTCTATAAGTTGCCAATAATTTGAATCTCTTGACGGTAAACAAATCAGAATGTTCGAAAGCTATTGACTATTTCGTAGGATATAGATGAGTAAAGACATGAGCCCCTTGAATTAAACAATGAATATTATTTTATTTCCCCCCCTCGAACTACCACGTACTGCGTTGTTGCTTTGACTATATATTCGTTAAGTTTATAGCAATTTTAAAGCTGCGCAGCCTCATTTGTAACTCTCACAACGTTTTAGTTCAATTAAAAAAAAAAAATAGCTACATCAAGCAGAAAAATATTAAGTTAATAATAAACTGCAATAAACTTCAGACATAAAAGTTTTAAGCTAATTTAACTATGTCTGATTCCAAGTCCACTTCGATTGATAGGAGAAATGGTTCAGCTATTGCTTCTGATTTTGAATCAGATGGTGAGTCAACTATTCATCCGACCCAAAGAGTTAGAAGATCATCGCTGCTTTTTTCTCTTTCACTGAATCAAGAGCCACTCCCAGAACCAGATGTACTGGAATACACTGCCTTTGTTGCCGATGATAGGCACTTCTCTATGATCCGTAACCTTCACATGGCTGACTTTATAACTTTGTTGAATGGATTCTCTGGGTTTTATCTGATTATTTCATGTCTTCGTTACACATTGACTGGCCAAACCCATTACCTTCAAAGAGCTCATTTCTTTATTTTGCTTGGGTTGTTTTTCGATATCTTTGATGGTAAAGTTGCCAGATTAAGAAACAAGTCTTCTTTAATGGGACAAGAGTTAGATTCATTGGCCGATTTAGTTTCTTTTGGTGTTTCTCCAGCCACCATTGCATTTGCCATCGGTTTTAGGTCTACTCTTGATGTGTTGTGTTTAACCTTTTGGGTTCTTTGTGGTTTGACCAGATTGGCTAGATACAACGTTTCTACTCAAAAGATACCTAAGGACAAGAGTGGAAAGGTTCAGTATTTTGAAGGTTTACCAATTCCTCTGAATTTGTTCTGGGTTGTTATTATGGCCTTTTTAGTTTGGAAGGACTTAATCAATGAAAACTTACCTTTTGGAATTTTATTTGAAAACTCTTTCTTAGAGTTCCACGTCATGTGTATTGGATTTTTCCTTCAAGGATGTGCCGAAATCTCTAAATCTTTACATATTCCAAAACTTTAGCACTTTTTCTTAATTATAGCTCGTTAATGAATAAATATGTATATATTTAATTTACTATATGTAGTTAATGCTCTATTTACAATATCTCAAATAAGTCAACTTCATGCTACACGTTACCTAAGTGTTTATCATCAATACTGAACCACTAATCTTTCGATCCAAACTTTCCTGTTCCAATAAGTTTGATATGTCTAAAATCTGTTCCTTTATATATTCCAGTTTGTAGCTCTTCATAGTCTTCTGGCGAAAAATTTTTGGGATCCAAGATCCCCAAATAGCGAGGATTAAAACTTAAACTATAATCATGTTCAGTGATAGATAACGCTTTTGATGTTGCAAAAAAAGTATTGTGCAAACCGTGTAATTGGATGAAATATTGTAGTCTGTATCTCCATACTTTGTCTCTGTTATTCTGGCTTTGGTCTATTCCAATCTTTCTTAATGAGCGATGAAAAGAAGCCATTAAATAAAGCAATTCAGGATCATTCTGTATAGATTTCAACAATAAGCCTGCCTTTACTGCTTCAGGGACTTTTTCAATTTGCTTGAACGTTTTGTCGATCTCGTTGAAATAATTTATGCTTCGAGTTAAAATATTACCATTTTTATCCAACTTAGGAGTCTCGATAACCATGTCCTTATCCTTATAGATAACTTGAAGGCGTGAGAATAGGGAAAACAGTCTCTTGTGAATATAATTTCGACTTAAAGCAAACATTATACGCTAATTATCTAATATTATTTGATAAATGCTGAACCGTAGAAGTGAAACTATATTATTTTAAGGTGCAACAGAAAATTATGGTCCTGTATATAGGTGTTGCAATGATCTCATGGCTGACTGCACATCATCTGTAAAGTTGGACTTTTTTCATCAATAAAGCTATTTTGACCGAATCTTCGTGAAAATCCAATGATTACATCAAGACTTGCTAGAATGGCCATTGTGCGCCCCTTGGCTCGTTCAACCACTTTATATGGCAATAAGTATCAGTCTTGGGCTGCCTTCAAGCCAGCTCAAGTGAGATCTTTTGCCACTGAAAAAGATCAAAACGTAAAGAAGCAAGAATCTATCCTTACTGAAGATATTCTTTCCAAGGCCGGATTTGACGAGCCAACTGAATCGGAAAAGAGTACTGAAACAAATGGCGAAAGCCTGGAAGGATCTCGTAGCTCTAGAAGAAGAAGAAGAGCCCAAACTTCTAAGGATCTCCAACGAGAAAAGTATGCCAACTGGATGTACATCTTCTTTTTATCTGCAGGTGTCGGGTCTACAGCATATATGTGTCGTGATTGGGACTCTGAAGAAGAGGCTACCAGATTGGATGGGAAGGATATTGATAATGGCTATACTCCATCATTGATGTACCAACGTTTAAATAAAAGATTATCTTCGTGTTTCTCCTTTTTCTCCGAACCCGTTTTTGAAAATTTGTTACCTCCTCCAGCTCCAGAAGGTTATAGAAGAGATTTTACCCTCGTTTTAACTTTAGATGACTTATTGATCCATTCTGAATGGGATACTAAGCATGGTTGGAGAACAGCTAAGAGACCAGGTTTAGATTACTTTTTGGGCTATTTGTCTCAATATTATGAAATTGTCATCTTTGGTCTGAATTATCAAATGTACCTGGAACAAACTGTTGCTAAATTAGATCCTTTACATGCGTATGTTTCTTATGCTTTGTACAGAGAAGCTTGTCGTTACAAAGATGGTAAATTAATTAAAGATTTATCATTGTTAAACCGTGACTTAAGTAAGGTTGTATTGGTTGATATTAATGAAGAATCTTGGGCCCTTCAACCAGAAAACGCTATTCCAATGAAACCTTGGGATGGTAAACCAGATGACACTTTGATTAAATTAATTTCATTTTTAGAGTACTTGGCAACCCAACCTAAAAAAGATGTTAGACCAATTTTGAATTCTTTCAATGATAAGTCAAACCTTATTGAAGAGTTTGAAATCAGAGAGCAAAAATTAAGAGAGCAATGGAAAAAAGATAACGCTCACTTATTTAAGAATGCTAACAGACCAAACTTTGGTAATTTGATCGGTAGTATTGCTGGTATCCCACAATCTAGTATCAATAAGGAGCCAAAAATGCCTTTGGATATTATTAGGGAACATGGTCAAAAGCAATATGAACAATTCCAAAAATATTTAAAGGAAAATGCCCCCAAGTTTTTAGAAGAGGAAAAACAATTGAAAGAAGAATTTGGTAAGGTGACTTTGAATAAGTTGATGACTCAAGGTGCTCCAACTCCTGAAGAAATTGCTAAGGTTCAAGCTGAAAGAGCTGCAGCTAAGGGTAATTAGATGTGTAAATAGAGAGAAGAAATACAGATAGCGAAAGCCAATGGCGTTGTAGCTTCAACAATAAGAAAGCCGTATACTAAATATTTTGTTTTGGTTTTTATATATGCTTGTAGTGCATTTGTCTTGGAAAGCAGACTAAAAGTCTTGTTGAATTCTTATTACCGGAATATATTTAAATAAGAATTTTTTTTTTAAATAATTTCTATTAGAATAAAAACAAAATCATGCAAATGTCAAAACGCTTTCGTTACTGTATATCTCCGGTTGGTAAGTTGTTCATATTAAGCAGGAAACAAATACACATTTAGTATTTTTATTTCGGCGAAAAAAGAAAAAAAAAAATCAATACCAGGCAGTGTTTCAATAGTTTGATTTTCATGGAGTGTTTTTTATAACCTACATAGTATGAAATCTTAGGTTCAAATACGGTATTAATGTATCTGCCTATACACGTACGATTATATAATTTCTAAAAAAATGAGACCCACATAGATCAGATAGTTGTTTTGACAGAAATCAAAAAGGTAGCTTTCATAAATGTGAAAAAGCTGATTCACTTTTCTATATAGTATACAAAAATAAAAAAAGTACAATTATTATTTAGGCTATTACATATTCAATAATTTGATTCATCACTTTCAATGAGCCAGTATCTGGAATTACTCACGATGTGAAAAAAGCATCTAATAATTGACGGTAAAAGTATTACTATACACCGAGATTAAGAGTATATGAACTTCAAATTTAAAGAATTAAGCTGTTTAATGAGAATTACACCGTTTCGTGGCTTAATGAAATTTAATAATTGAAATCGATGTTAATTTCATTGCTGATATTTCTCCACAATTTACTTCAAACTTCGCAAACAAACAATTCTATAAAATCGACGTACTTAGCTTTATCTCTTTAAAAAATAATCAACCTACTTTCAACATTTCAAGTTTAATTGAGCTCCTCTGCATTAATATGTCAAATAAGTTTTTAAATAAAGGCGTATCACAAGTCAATTTGAAATTCCACCAAATGAGCTAATTAGAATTACTGTTTTACTATTAGTATCACACTTACATAATCTTGGCGTACCATTTTGCTTGAGCTCCGGCGCCGGACACAAATCTAAAATCGCTATTGGTTGCCTGCATGTAATAGATCAAAAAGATAAAAAAGTTTATTATCTTTTTGATCAACTCATGTCGAAAACTTCTAAAATCAAAAATAAATTGCTCGAAAAATACTGTTTCCTATTGAGGGGAGGGGGAAATAGAAAAAAAAATTAAAAATAAAAAATAATTTCAAAGTTATTAAAATTCATTTAGTGCCTATCAATCAAAAATTAAGTCTCACCCATTATAGCCTTCATAAATAAAGAATCAGTAGAAAACATTGAACGCCAGGCTTCTCAACTTGTTTATCCAAACTGAAATACTATGTCAAAGATTATACCGCGGCCCCTGATTGCGCCTTCACCTCAGGCAGCAGCTCTGCCCGCTTCACCAGAGGATGTAGTGTCACCTAATTCTCAGCCAGTGATCGTGACTCTGAAAGAATGGGTTTTACCACCTAGGCCCAAACCTGGTAGAAAACCAAGCGCGGATACACCTGCGTCTAAAAGAAAAGCCCAAAATCGGGCAGCCCAGAGAGCATTCAGAGAAAGAAGAGCTACCAGGGTACAAGAATTAGAAGGTAAACTATTAGAGTTAGAAAAAGAAAAAGAGATAAAGGAGATGGCACTTGTTAACACCATTAGTAAATTGAAAATGGAAAACCTGTACTTATTGAAGAGTGTTGAACAACTAAAAGCAGACATGCAATCTATGAGTGGATGGCAACAACTGCAACAACTGCAACAGCGTCAAATACAGCAACGACAACAACTGCAGCAACAACTGCTCACTCCTAGTTCTGTTGGAGCTTCATGTAATGATGGATCAAAAACTTCTTCGCTGAATGGTTTAGGGAGTACGTCTTTTGTTAATAAGCTTACTAATAATGTCATGGTGAACTCGCCATCAGCTAAATCACCTTTATCGGCAGCTTCTCCAGCAGGGTCTTCAGCATCGTCTAATTATTTAATTCAGCAAATTTCCCCTGCTCCCTCTGGAGATTCTCCCCCAGTTTTCCATCAGAATTATTCGCAAGGAGCATCTATTGAAATGAAGAAGGATGATGATTGTGGTGTTTGTGTAAAAGAATCATGCTTCTGTGAAGAAGTTGGACTAAAGGAAAAGGCACCCACTCCCAAAACTTCATCTGGTAAATCTCTTCAAGATTTAATTGATGCCGTGCAGCCTTTGGCTGCAGTCAGCTTGGATAGAAGCAAAAGAAAAGCTGATTCAGTTCAAGAAACTGATTTTACCAGTAAATTTTCCGCCAAAAAGCGTATGCCTGATCTTTCCTCACTTAAAAAGAAGAAAACAGTACTAACACAATCCCAAAGAAACAATAATGAATTTATGGATATGAAAAACTCTAATAACAACACGTTTGATGAGTCATCCCCAGTTGAAAATTGTGGTTTCTGTTCCGATGATACACCATGCGTATGTCGAGAAGCAGCAAAAGAAGCAGCAAAACTTAGCAGCTCTTTACAAAATGAAGTCATCAAAGAAGAACCAGAATTGGATTCTGAAGACACTTCTTTACCTCCAATTTTGAATCAAAACATGAGAAAAGCATCCTTGCCCGTAATGCATCCAGGACCATCAGTGGAAATCAGAGATATCTCCAATCTTTCTCCTGGTGCTGTGCCAACAGTAATAGGGCCCAATAATAAGAGAAATTCATCTTTGTCTCAATTAGCAACTGTTTCAACTATAGCTGAATCAGAAGAAAAAGAAAAGGCAGGGTGTACGGGAAATCCAGGTACTTGTTCACAGTGTCAATCGGATCCTATGTCTACTTTATTTTGTACCACTGTGGCTAGCAAGAATAGTGTTGACACCCAGAAAAAATCTAATGAGTCTAGTCATAATTCTCCAGCACCTAATACACCTGGAGGTCAGCACTCCGCAGCACAAACCCCACAAGCAGCGTCCCAGCTGTCTAATCGACTGAGACAAGAATCCATATCTTCCAATGGGATGTTTATACCTTGTGCAGACGCTTATAAAACATTGTCAAGGCATAAACAATTTAATTCGGTTGATTTTGGAACGTTGGTGGGAAAATTGACTACTAGAGGAATGCTTGTAGAAGTCCAGTCTGTAGCCAATGTATTAAGAGAATTGGACAGAAACTTGCATAATTAAAAGCTTTGCATAAGGTGTTAGGTAGTGGTTCAGGAAGCGCACTGCCACCTTTTGGAAGTTACACTCAGGAAGGATTGGTTTTATTCGTGAAATTCCAATAAGATAAATTAAGGTCAAAGGTTACGGTAGAGATTTATATGTAAAGATTATATTGAAATATATTGAAAGTCTTAATTTTGGTAATTATTCAATGTAAAAAGATTAATTTTTTTTTCTAAACTGAAAATGTATGTAATAAGAAAGGCTAAGAACTCTATCAGAAAAAACTTACACTTCTATCGAAGATAATGAATCTATTTATGGACAAAAAAAAAAAATAATTAAGCTGACCGAAAACACTAATTGACGTTTATTAAAGGTAATATTTATCTCATCTCTATATACACTACATAAAAAAAGAACCCATCATCACGAAACCTGACCTCTAATGATTAGTCCGTTTGTGCCCCGAGCGCATTCGTTGAGGGTTTCTAATGCTCTTTTGATTAGATATAAGTCAAATTCAGAGTCCCCTAGATCAGTTAGTCGAGATGAAGTGTCTGCCGTGCTCCAGTCATCTAAACTTAAAGTGTCGCATAGAGATTTGAAAAACATTGATCTAGAAATTGTACATAAAAAGAACAATAGTTATGAGAAGGAGATCGAATCAGCTTTGCTTCCCGAAGAAGCTCGTAAACTCAAGGCTTCCAATGATCATAAGTCTAAAAAAGATTCAAAAATGAAAAAACTGCATAAAACTGAACATAAGCCCAAATTAAAACAATCCATGTCTAACAAAACTGTTCAGACGTTGGATAATACTCTATTTCAAGGTACTTTAGAATTGAATGGAGAGTTCAAAGCTGCAAATCCATTAAATGCTAGTACTGTACCAAAATTGGCTCATAATTTGGATCGTGTATTGTTTTCTCCGGGTGTTCATTTTCTTCAAGATCCAAGAACTAGAACTTACAACTTTCCTCAAACATTGAAAAAAATTATAAAGCTTAATGACTTTAACTTTGACAGACTTGCCGGATTTGTGAGGTCATCACAGGATACCACTTTACTTAAAATGGCTCAAGAAAAGAATAAAAAACTATTCAGTTCTACATCTTCAATGACAGGTATTCTAAGTCAATTTTATAAATTTTTAAACGATTATGATCCAAAGAATACACTGAGGTTTAATTTCCCCAAGTTTTCAGGCGCTGTAAATTCCATACCAACTTCCATACTTCTTAAACCTCAAGGAAAGAACAATAATGGAGAAAGGATATACTCCATAGATACTGATAAATCTGCGGATACTGAAATTATATTATCAGCCATGGGACATGTATTAGAAGCTTTTCTCACTAATAGTCCTCTGCAGTTTGAAAAATTTAATAAAAATCTTGATCAAAGTACTGATAAGGATAATGAAGTTGAAGCCAACGTTTACAATTACGCAGAATATGGTAATTATCTTTTGCGCTCACAATTAGACTGTTTTGATGAAAGATTACCTGGCAACGGGACTTTTGACTTAAAAACAAGAGCCGTTTGTGCGATTAGATATGATAATGCTAATCCTGATGTGGAGGATAACACTTATCAAATATGGAAATTGCAAGGGAAGTATGAATCATTTCAAAGAGAATATGAAGATTTAATCAGAACAGGTGCTTTATTGAAGTATGGGTTTCAGGCAAGAATTGGTCAAATGGACGGTATTTTCATAGCTTATCACAATATCAATACATTCTTCGGTTTTCAATACTTACCTTTGAGTGAAATAGATCGAGTCTTTTTCTCTGATGAGAATATTGATATGGCTGTCCCTGAAAAAGTTGAGAGTCTCTTTGACATCAATGATGGATATCCTACTCAATTGGCAGATTTACAGTTTAAAGAATCATTATCCTTGTTTGAACTTCTAGTGAAAAGAATATTAGGTGATATGGTGAACGAAGGGTACCCTAAAGACACTGCATTTAGATTGGTAATAAAAACAGTTAAACCAACCAAAGGTAAAACGTTCTTGAAAATTTACCCTACACCTTTGAAACCTAAAACGTTAAATGTATTAGATGAAATACCTAATTCATTTAAAACCAGTTTTAGGCATGACATAAGTGCAAAAGAAAAATTACAAGAACTTCGTAAACACTATAAATCATTGTTGAAGTTTGAAAATGAACTTCCCGTTCTTAAGCCTTATGAAATCCATACCTTATATAAAGATAATGAAGATAAGAGACTTTCATATCCACAACCTATGAAAAACTTGGACGATTTGAAATTAAATTACAAAATTAGAAGAGTTGGATTAGAAGATGCCAAGGACTTGAAAGACATTATGAAAGTGAGAGCCAAATTCATCGTCAATTCTTTTCAATCCGCGTACAAGGATAGCTTATTCTCGTTAGACAGCAATGAGCTGGCAACAAACGAAAATAGTGGTCTGGATACCGAACAAAATAACAATCTTAATCATAATATTGATAATAATAAAAAAAACACTAAAACTATAATGAACAATATTGACCAAATGAGGATTTTTTCCAAAATTGGAAAATTAAGACTCAAAAAATGGGAAGCACAAGAACTTGTTAATCCGCCTACCGTATATAAACCAAAAGACTAAATAGAAGAGAAGTAATTCATCACTAGGCGGCAAGATGTTTACGTTCCAATGTACATAAAAGCAAAAGCAAATAAAAAAATGAAATCTTTATAATGAAAATGCCTAAAGTTCGTAGAACCCTTGAAGTCTTTGTACATGTAAGGTTCAACTCTTGGAGATTTTTGTAAAGGCGGCAAAAAGCTAATTTTCATGGTGGTTTTATCAAAATAAAAAAAATAAAAATCCCAAAAACGTAATCAGACATTGATATACGTATTATATATTTTTCGGGTATAATTTGAAAATAGCCTTCCTAACATAGTAGGATAATTAAAGAACCTGAGAATCAACTCCAAAATTAAAAGCAAGGCATGATAGGTTATGATGAGCTGTCTATCTTTACACATTTCCCATCGTGTACACTATTCATCATACACGAAAATGAACTATAGGGGGCTGCATATGGTATTCAATTCGTCCTTTTCTTTTTTTGTCTCATGATTTCTTTTTATCTTTAACAGGTGATTAGGAGTTAAACGTGGCATCGGATATGACGTAATTTGGAGATGTCTGCATTAGTTTTTATTTCTTTTTTTTTTTCTTTCACCTACCATATCTCTGCGGAAAAATATTATGTATGCGGATTATCTCATCTAAGAGAATAGTCATCGGAACACTCCAATCCCTCTTCCCCCTCAGGGAAAAAAATTAGCCTTTAACATTTAAATAGTTAAAACACGCAGAAAAAGAAAAGTTAAGTTTAATTTATTTAGTCTAAAGTATTTATTTATATTTGTATTAATAATTTATATTAGTACATTGGTTATTTACTCATCTTTATATTTAAAAGTATAAAGTTCCTGTGCCGTCGGAAAATTTTCAAACATATTTAGTTTGCACAGTGTTTCATATTGGGCGTATTTGTAATTGCACCTCATATACAAAAAATGTATGATATGCTGTATTTTGAGCATACCACCGAAGACGAACTTTTAAACATGAACTACCAATTATCGTCAATACCATCAAGATCCAAATCTTCCTCGAGTTCCAAGACTAACTCGTCGACTTCTTTGTTCAGCATGACTTCTAGAGTATCAAGTTTTTCCACAAGCGCGACATCAATGGCTGCAACTCCAATAAGTTCAACAGACAAAGCTTTCAAATTAGATCAGGCAGAATTACACAAATCTTTATCTATTGCGCTTCAAGCGAAAGTAGTAGTTATTTTAGTTGGTTTACCTGCTTCAGGTAAAAGTACAGTGGCAAAGCAGTTGGCTGAAAACTTAAATAATGAAAAAATTTACCTGAAAATATATAATGCTGGAGATCTTAGAAGACTTGAGCATAAGCAAAATACTTTTGCCTCATTTAATGCTTGTGATTATTTTAATCCAACAAATAAAGTGGCCCAGAAAGAAAGAGAGAGGTATGCCATGCAATCATTAACTAACTTATTATCAGACATTAAGCTGAACAAAATTTCTTGTGGATTTTTGGATGCTACTAATTCAACAATCGAAAGAAGAACTTTGTTAGTCAATACCATCAAAAAGTCAAATGTTGACGTGGACAATGTTATATTTTTAAACGTTGAAACCAGTAAACAAAAATATCTAAATTACAATATCAGTTACAAAGCTTTTAACAATGACTATAAAGACAAAGATTATTCATTTGCAATCCAAGATTTTCAAACAAGAACTAAACATTACCATGATGCTTATGAGCCTGTGACTATCGAGGAACTTGAATCTTATGGTATAATAACTGAATACATTAATCTCTGTGATGCTGGTGATAAGTATTCTTTCCATGATTTCCAAGGTTTCTCGTCAAGCAAGACTTTGGATACTTTGAAACAACTGATAATGCAATACAAAGAGAAATATGGTAATTTATACATAAAGAATGTCAGTGATTTTAATAGCATGGCAAACATAGAAGAAAATGAAGAGACTAATGTTGAATAATTACTTCAACAATATAGTAATATACTTCGGAAAAAGGTTTAATATATGGCAATAGAATAACTTGCTATATTAGCAAAAGGGAAACGGGATAACGGATTTTTATTTATATAATATATATTTATATTTAAATTATTATATCTATATTTATTTATATTAATTTTTATTGTAATATGGAATTTAAAGTAGAAAATAAACTCACTTGTACATGTACGTTGAATGCAAAATAAACTATGAACCATTTTGTAATATACACACTAATCACCACCAATGCCAGGTATCATCAGTTCTCCATTAAATCCTGGTAAAGACATAGGGGCATCACCTGTATCAACATTCGTTGAGGAAGCACTAGGGTCTTCTACAACAGCGTTAACATTGTTGTTGACACCATAGTACCATGCACCCACTTTCTCATTAGTATACAATGCATCTTTGAAACCCATTGGATCATTAGGTCTGGCCCTAGACCAAAATCGGGCCAGTCTATCAGCACCAGCAGAACACAATAAATGACCTAAAGGATGGTATTCTAATGCATGAATAGCCCTTTCATGAGCATATGGAATTTTGTGAACGGGTTCAATGGTTGCAGAAGTGTTATTGTTTGCTTCATTTTTGCCCTCGTATACAAAAGAATTAAGAAGATAATGATACATCGAACCATCATAAGCAGCTGTGGTAATCATGGACAGGTGAATAGGGTTCCATTCAACACACGAAAGATCTGTTTCATGGTCTCTAATTACTAGTATGTCTCTCATAGTACGTAAATCAAAAACTCTACACGATCTATCACGTGAAACAGAAGCTAATAATCTTTTAGTTCCTCCTGGTTGGAATCTAGTCTTTGTCACCGTATGTTTAAATCCCATAAGAGTTTCAATACATTGAGAAGCACGAGGATCCCATAATTTAATCAAATTATCCTTAGATCCAGAGACTATAAGTCCTAAGTTTGGATGCCAATCAGCAGACTTGACGTCCCAGTGATGACCCGTAAGCGTTCTTTCCTCTTTCCCGTTATTGAAGTTCCATATTTTCATTGATGAATCATCTGAACACGTTAAAAATTTACTATCGTTTGGAGAAAATGCTATGTCCCTAATTCCATCTGTGTGCCCATTGATAATATTGACATTGTTGAAATTGGGTTGCCAATATTTAATCACACCTTCTTGATCTCCACTCAACAACCATTCATCATTATGAGAATATTTCAACGACAAAATAGCCAGATCGTGAGCTTGCATAATCGTTTCAAAATTAAATGTCATACCATTCCATACCGTAAATTCACCACTATGGGAAGCTACAAGTAAACGACGGCCTTCAGGGGTCCATTTGACCGTATTGATAGAATGCTTGGCCTTGTTCAGAGAAAGATGGACAAATTTGGTTTGAATATCCATGATCCCAAGGTTTCTTTTGGAGCTGTTTTGGTATGCCAATGACGGCAATAAATCAATAAGATATGAAGACTCTGGCCTAACTGCCCCTATGCTTTGCTCATGAATCCCTATACTACGCTGAAGGTACCATCGACCCATGTTGTTCCCATGGTCGACCGTTCTTCTATGGGTGGTTTTTCTTTCTTGAGATGCTAATTGGTTATCTAAGCTATGCTGAAAATTGTTGTTGTATCCTTGCGCTCCGTTCTGGTTACTGGGAGCTCCATTTCGGGGCGGTGGAGGTGGAGGTGGTGGGCCTCTATTGTACATCTTGATTAAAATAAGAATGTCAAATGTGGTGTGCGTATAATGACAAAAATAAAAAGTGCGTGCGCACAAGAGCTCTTTGTATGGGAGCTAGTGGTCAAATAATTAACCCACTCTTATCCTACATTGGTCTTGTCATTTCATAGTTCTTAAAAGCAGTCTTTGTCGAAAAAGTTCCCAAAGAATATAAATATAAATATGATTTTAGTATCTACATGTTATCTTTTGTGGCAAATTATACATCAACAACCCGAAATACTTGGGTGGGGTTTTGAGGGAGGCAAATAACTATAAAGCCATTGAGATTAATAATCACAAAGTGCACCCTTGCAAATGTAAACACATAATGGGAGTACTAACTGCACATGCGATTAAAACCTTATTAAATTAATCCTTAAATCACTGTATGTAAACAGTTCTTTATTGATTTAAATTAACCCACTTTAATCAGAGTTATTTGTCACTTTACTGACTGGCACGTGTGTGCCAACCACAAATAGACTATTTATATGGGTGGGGGTGATTTCGCAGCCACAGTTGATAACTCAAAGGAAAAAACAAAAAATAATAATATTACTAATAATCTTTAGCTTATTGCTTTATTATAGTAGTATTAAAAAACGGTACAGATTATCATCAATTATACGTATATTCTGCTAAAATGGTCCAAGCTTACTTCCACGATAACAAAGATACCCCAGATAATTTTACTGAGGCTCACAACTCTGGGGAATCAGTAAGTCTAGAACAGCTTAAAGAGATTGGAGTCTTATATTACAAGGTGGAAAGTGAAGAAGAACTTAATAAGATTGCGAAAGAAAGAAACTACAAGAATAGGGATCAAGTGAAACTTAACTTGGAAGCTTTCAATAACGATTTGGAAGCTTATAATAACAAAATGAGGCAATTTTATAAAGAACACTATCACGAAGATGAAGAAATCAGATATATAGTGGATGGAGAAGGTTACTTCGACGTTAGAGACAAACAAGAAAGATGGATTCGTACAAAATTGCAAGCAAATGATTTACTTATTTTGCCAGCTGGTATTTATCATCGTTTCACTTTAACTAGTGATTTAAAGCAAGTCACAGCGATTAGATTATTTCAAGATGAACCAAAATGGGAAGCAATCAATCGAGATTCAAATAAGGTGTCACATGCAAGATCTTCTTACTTACAGCAAATATCCCAAACTATCTCTGCTTAAGTAGTATATTCAAATGTTTTCTACATCAATGAGAAATTAAATGTAAATTGTAACTGTATGTATATGACGATTGTTTTATAATAAGAGAATATATGCTTCAGCGGCGTTCCTCAATTTGTTTCCTTGACTTGTTTCCTCTCCTCTCCTCTCCTCTCCTCTAATACACTGTTCAATACAACCCGCTTCCTATATGTAATTGAAGGGATAGATTATGCTTATGGCATCGATGATGTAAATTCTCCGTTGAAAACACATTTCAAGAAAATTCATGCATAAGGAAGATTGGCAGCCTCAGTGCATTCACATCAGCAAGATATCCTTATGCTTCTCGTTATTCAATCCCATCATTGACGAACAATCTTAACATTTTTATCCTTCATCCAAGCTTCCATCTCTTTTTTAACTTTGATGGTTTCGTTGTCTAAAGTAGCTTTTTGTTGCTGTAATTTTTCAATGTCACTAGATAAAATGTTCATGATTTCTCCAATTGATTTTTCAATCAAAACTCCCCCAATCATTTTGAAGCATTTCCTGTTTGCACGTTCTTCCTCTGGGATCTTAGTCAAGGTGTTAGACACAATACGGTGTTCTTCGATTTGAGTAGTTAGGGTGCTCAGTTGCAGTTGAAGCTCTGTAAGTGTTTCTTGATATTGATTGTATTGTTGTTGCAATATTTGTGCTTTGTGGTCTTGTTCTCTACGTTTTTGATCCGCTTGAGACATTTTGTTTACTTGATTTTCATGAAATGCTATTGAGAAGGGTCCAAAAAAATTTTAGTTAATTTCCTTAATTTTTAATGTTGTGAATATAAACGCAAAGAATTGCCTATATTGGAAACGCGAAAAGAGCTCCGCACTTTGAAAAAAAAATTCCCTTAAAAAAATCTTTTCGCCATATATACTAAATGGTGAATGGCTTGTAATTGACCCATAATCAAAACCATTTCTTAAGCTTATGATTTGTTTACCTATTATCGTTTATAATAAAAAAAAAATGTGATACTTGTCCATCATGTACTTGGCTGGATAAACTCCGGTTAATATGAAGGGTCCTGGGTGCATGACTAAGATATGCTAATTTTATTTGAAGTCGAACTATAATCACTGAGATCGGCAAACCTTTATATAAAATGATTGTTTGTAATATTCAAAGTACTCATTTCTTTCAACCCGTAAATCTTGTCTCTAAATAATATTCTGAATCTCAAACTATCGCATTCAATTCAAAATTCACACATTCCATTTAAAACTGCATCTAGGTGGGTGGGTAGCTTCTACTTTATGAGTAGTTACTTTGTATTTGTCTTTTTTTTCTTTTTTTTCTTTTTTTTCTTTTTTTTTTTATTTTTTTTTTTTCTCTTTCTCTCTAGAAAAAATGCTGCTGCAAAAATTCTATAATCTCCTTATACCATTATAGATATGCTGCAATTTTTTTGCATAGCCTAATTTTTCATCTAGTTATGATATGCTATGTTCTTTTAAAAAGTAAGTGATAAAGAGAACTTTTTTTATAGTTTGTATCTTTTTTTCTATTCTTATTAACATGTGGTGGTTCTTATTTCTTGCTTACGGATGCTTTGCTCTCGACTTCAACATTATCCATGTTAAGGATAAAACAGAAATTGAATCTTCTTTCCCGAACTACATTTTAAACGAAACCCTTGCAAACAATACTGTGTTTGTTATTAGAGATTCTGAATCCATTTTGGCCAAAAAAATGGTTAATCTGCCTCAAAATATTGACACTTTAACTGACACTCTGTCGTGGTGGAATAAATGGTGGGAATATGTGGCTGGTTCAACTAATCAAGAGCTTGAATGGATAGAATTACAACTCTCCAATCATACTAAACTACAGTATGATGGATTCATCCCTATAACTTCTTGTCAATCTCAAGTATTTGGGCATGAGGGCTCGATATCCTATGAGTATCAGATATCTGGTCTGCGTTCTCATTCTCGACTGTTAACCAAAGGGTTGAGTGTATCTTTTGCTGCCATTAGTATAGTTTTAGAGAAAGTACAATCTTTTTCTTCCGCATTGTCAGGTAAAACTACTTGTTTACTCAAACTGGGTCAGACTGGTCAAATTTTAAGCTCTCCCAAGTATTCAAGTTATAAAGCTAAGCAAAGATCTAATCTATGGAACAAGAAAATTGGCAGATTCGTTGCTGACAAATTTATGGCATTACAGGACAATTTGTTAGTATTATCAGACCCAAATATCTTTTGTGCAACAGATGATATAGCAGAACTATTCTGTGAAGACATACTTAACCAGGTGGATTGGCAAAACCCTAAAAATTTGAATTTGAAATTGAAGCCTTCTCGAAAATCAGTAATTTCTTCAAGAACTATAAGTGTTGACCAATCTCTGGAATTGAAAACTCAGACTTCCCTTCTATTGTCCGCCAAAACCACCATTCCTTTAACCACCTCGGCATCCTCAAATTGTAATACAAAGTCCACGCCAAAGCTTTCCACATCAACCAAAACCTTGACATTCACAAAATATATAAACTCTACTATAGCTACTATTAAATAAAACTCAAATATATTCTATATGAAATTATATACCTACCTTTTTTTCTCAAACAAACTTATATAATATTTATCAATCTATTGATTCTTTTTTTGCTTGTTATCAACTCCGATAAATATAAAGTTGATCACAAATACAAACCAAGATAATGAAACCAAACAGGCACAAGCAACATAGAGCCAAGCATTGGTAATATCCCAAGATCTCTTGAATTCATCATTGGCCAAATGTCTAACTGCTACAATTGTTTTATCTTCAATGAAACTTAAGCCTGCTCTCTTATAATCAAGATCAAATGTAAACATCCCATGTTGATCTGGAATAGTGAAATTGGCATAATAGATATAAGTATCCAAGTCCGTATTATCTTCCTTACTAGAAGCTGGACCCAAAGGTTTTAAATTGAGTCTTTGGTATGGATCTAACATTTTAAATGATAACTGTAATTGATCTTCATCATTTTCAATTTCATAGGGAACCCATTTGTCTTTTTGCCATTGAGAAACCCCAACGGTATAAATCACTTGATCTTTGACTTTGTACAAGGTGGTGTTTAATTTTTCAGGTTCGTTTTCCTTATAGTGTTGAACAAATTGTAATTTTAACACATTTTTAATACCAAAATTCCACTGTAATAATTCATTAGTGATAAGATCTTCAGATCCAATCCATGCTAATCTAGCATTATTGAGACCTTGAAGACCAACAGCTAAAAATCCTTGTTCGCCAAAAGTCCATGTTCTATCTTGGGTAATCAGATCATCCATGTCAGCAGTATTAATGGAAAACGATGTTGCAGGTGCGCGAATAATAGGAATCAAGTATGGCCCATTACCCAATAATGCACTGGCCCCCAGGTATTCAAGTTCATATTTTGGTTGAATCTTGGAATTCACAAAATTCTCCTCTTTTATAACCACTCTTTTCGTATCAGGGTTGCTTTGGAAATGATCAATTAATTTGTAACCTTTTGGAGATGGATAAATTCCAACTTCATTAAGGAAAGTTCTAATTTCTTCAGGCATATTATTAGTTGATCCATCAACAATTAAAACGTTCCCATTGGCATTGAAAAATTCCACCATTTTCCTCAGATTGAAATTCTTTTTGGCCAATGCTTTCTTGGTAGTAGGCAACACAATCAAATGGTCGTATCTGATTTCTCCTGAAACGAATAAGTCTAAAGTTTCATCGGTATAATTCTTGAATTCAAGCTCAATCCCTTGAGAGGCCCCAAATGCTTCAATGGATGAGAGAAGCTGAGGCTTTGACTCTGTATAAGCTGGGTCAAAGACCACCAATGCGTTTGTACTTATTTGAGCCCATGCAGCTCCAAATAACAGCACCAAAAGACACAAACTAGTCCACAATCTTAACATGCTTGGTAGTGTCAACGTATCGTTTTGAATTATTTCGCGTGTTACAAACTAAGTCACTGACGTGCAGGATGCGAAATGAATAATTGAAAGCAACCGCCTAAAAAAATAATAATAATAATAATAATAATAATAATATAACATAAATAATATATTAAACTTCATCAATCAGCTCTAATAATGATTAAAGTTAAAGTAGAGTTTCTTGGTGGTCTTGATGTGATATCTAGTCTGGTTAAAGAACATAAATGTTCTTTGCCTTTTGAAGAAGGCGAGGCTACTATGAAAGATCTCATAACTTATATCACTAAGAATATAATTACACATGAAAAAGATATTGAGGTATTCCTTGAAGATGGCACTGTTCGTCCTGGGATTTTGGTATTAATCAATGATACTGATTGGGAATTGGAAGGTATGGAAGATTACAAACTTGAATCTGGTGACGTTTTCACCTTCACCAGTACTTTACATGGAGGTTAAGAGCCGTGGTTAAATTGGTAAGGGTGCAAATTAGAACATCGCGTTCATCTATAGATTTTTTTTGTTGTAAAAAGTATATACGTATATTAAATTTCCCATTTTGCATGAAATGACAAGTCCCACTCAATGTTGTAAATTTATGTAGAGATGGAAAGAGGTCGATGTTGGTTTTGGTTTGGTTTTGGTTTGGTTTTGATTTTTTGTTTCTTGATTTTCTTCAAACCTTCAATAGTAACCATCAACAAGCTTTTATTTATCATCATCTATCTTCAATTGACATCCTAATAACCCTCTTCCTCCCCAGGATTCTGAGGGAGTTATACTTAAGTTCATTCTTTCATTTTCTCTTTCAATTACTAAATTGAAGCTAGATCCAACACTACCTTTAGTGGCAACTGATATATGAGCCAACTTATTATTAGTACTAGAGTTCACATTTTTAAATTCAACTATCCTATCTCCTTCTTTCAATCCCGCTTGATCTGCAGGTCCATTGGGTGCAACCAAATTAACTGTAGCAAAAGTTTCTCCTTGGTAAAGTGGGTTCTCTTTTGTTTCTCCCTTTTCCGCCGGTTCTTTCACCTCATCTGCTTGTTTTCTTAATTGATATTCTAATTGTTTCTGTATATATGTCATGATTTCTTTCGAGTCATTTCTTACTCGAATAATCTTAACTCTTAAAAGTCTAACTGATACTACATCTATATCACTACGAGGGAATCCATCAATAACCAATGGTGTATCCATATCGGCCTTGTATTGAGTTTTAAGAACATCGAAAAGTAAGTTCAATTGTTCATCGATTTTCTTCTTGGTTGCCACCAACTCTTGAAAGTCCATGTGCTTAAAATCTTCCAGATACCGTTGGAATTGCGATTCATCAAGATTGAGATTTTTCATAAGACCTTCGAAGGCGGCATCAGTCTCAAAAGTGCGATCTGAAGTCATGCTGTTTAGATTAAATGTAGCTTTGAATTAAAAAATCAAATTAATTTAAAATTCATTTCTCAATTGACTCCCTCTTGTCTTACTGCAACCATTTCATTTTGAAACAAGTTTTTTTATTGCCACCCAAATTTTCTGATTTCACCTCTAAACCTGTTTGGTTTTGATAAAAAAAAATAGAAAATAAAGAGAGAGATTTTTAAAGTGGAATTTTTGATAAAAAATGCTACGTTAATTCTAAAATTGAATATGTTGTTATTTATCATCTTAATATATATGTCTTTCATTTCCCAAACTAAACTCTGTCTGTACTCACAGCAAATGAATATGTACTAATATTCTCCACATCGTCATCCTCAGTCCCCTCACTGATTTCTTTCCAAGAGGCAATGGTTAAGATTACAAATCCAATAACAACAAAAACATCACCAATTAGTTGTTGAGACGATAATGTTGTTCCATATATTATCCATTCTACGAGCCCAATTAAGAAAATAGTAAGTAAAGAACTTACAGAGGACAAAACTGGACTTGTCAATGCCATCAAGGACAAGAACAGCGCACTGAAAAGTAAATTACTTATGGTGGATACTGTAACGTAAAACCAAATACGACCAGTACTTTCTCCATAATTAAATAAATTAAATTTGTGAATTCCAAACACATGAGTCATTAAAATTCCAATTCCAAGAATCATAAAAGTAAATGCCCCCAAATGTGCCATTATGAAATTGGCAAACGTAGCCTGACGTCTAGGTGTTATAGTTCTGGCCAAGTGGGGCCCTATGCAAGTATATTTTTTGTATAAAACTTCATAATAACCATATAATACCGCTCCAATTGAGATTAATAGATTCCCCCAGAAACGATATGGGTATTCATCATCAGATGAAGAAGTGGCTGAATTTTCACTTGGTGAATCATCCCCAGAGTATGAAACAATGAAAACACCAAATAAGGCAATAACAACTGAACTGACTTTTAACCAAGAAAATCTCTCTCCAAGGATGGGGATAGCAAATGCATATGCTGTGAAAGCTGAACAATTATAAATTGCAGTGACATCGGATGGGTATGTCATAGACATAGCCACATACCAAGAGAATCCTGCTGTAGTTAAAATAATCGTGACTATAGCTGATTTAGTGGCAATATACCGATATGCTGGAGATGCAAATAAACTAGAGATACAGGCTCTAAGAGAATCGGAATTTGATAAATGATCATTTTTATCAACGAGTAAGTTTAAATTTTCAGTTCGTGAATCATCGTTAACATTATATTCATAAACAAGAATAGCGGTATGGTAAACGTTATGGATTTGTTTAATAATACATTTTTTAAAATAATGGAAGTAGAACCCGATACTTGGCTTTTGAACAGGGATCGTGGTATCAGCTTCTTCACCATTGTTGGTCTCAGTGTTCTCCAAGAGTTGTGAGTGCAGGTCTAATCTGTGGTATCTTGCACCTAAAGAATGGTTAATTGTTGATTGACGATCTACGTGAAGTGAAGTCGAATTGTAAGACTTCTTATCACGTTGATACTTGTTAATAGTTCGGAATATCGACACCGCACATGCTTGCAATGGCCATAACAACCACCACAGACCATGGGTAGCAAAAAGCAAAAAAATTGGCTCTTCAAACCCGGCTTTGTAAGCTTGAGAAGTAAACTCGGTTTGGAAAACAAATGCCGTTAAGGAAAGAGCGAAAAGTCCCGCGATGAATATAATTTTTGTCTTCAGAATTCCTCCTTGATCAGGAGCATGGAATCCATCTGTGGGTAATACCGTTATTGCCATTTTGCCACGAGTTTTAGCGGTGTAAAGGACACGGTTTGATCAATAACAAATGATTATTAAAAGTGGTAGACGAATCTAATTCCCCATGCAGGGAATACTGCGATTTCCCCATTTCCAAGCTTAGTACAGAAATGTGCAAACATTTGCTCCATGTGTGTGCAGGGACGAAGCTAGCGTCCATTTTATCCCGGCTCTCAATACCCTAATCACTGTCACTAATGTAGCTATCGCTACCATCGGTATTAAAGTTGTTATCAGCATTGTCGTGAGTATCTAACAGTTTGCCTTGGGTCTCGCCATCTCCATCTTCATCTCCATCTCTATCTTCATCTTCATCTCCATCCATACACCCATCGTCTTCTCTTTTCCTCTCCAACTCTCCTGCATCTTCCAATTTTTCTCGCGATGTGAGTCTTGGAACTACTAATCCAATAACTCGTTCTTTCAATAATAAGTCATCTACCCACTCATCTATATATGATAATGCGTATCTAACTTGTCTCCCGTCCTCTGTAGTCCTTGGAGTAGTTAATTGTATTCTCAATTTCCTGTAATCTTGATAATATGGCTCCAATTGCTGGTATACTTGTACGCTCTTGCATGTTAACCTGATGTATATCAACATCAAGGCGGTCAAATATTTAAAGTCTTTCTGGTCTAAACAGGCGCTCACTATTTCGGGACTTGGATCTAGTTCTAGCATACGTAGTAAGCAGCATATAAATGGTGAAGGGCGTCCCATCGAGTCCATTCCGCCAATATATTCGATATGATTCACAATGATGGGGAGAATAGTAACTTCATTGGTTAGAAACAAATATTGTTTGTAAAACAACGAATCTAGTATTCGGTGTCTCATAATCGATTCTATAAGATGCGAGTTGTTGGTTGTATATCTTTTGTCGCTTATTGTAGTTGTCATTGTTGTTAAAGTGTTCTTCCAAATCACTAGAGATCTACTTGATTCAAAACACTAGTGGGTGAGAAATAATGTTTTGGCAATTTTTCGCACTTATCAGATAAATTGCAAGCCGTGAACTACTAAACGCATCAATTTGAGTACTTGTTTGGTAAAACATGTATCGTAATTGAAAAAAAACTACATTGAAGATGAAATTCTAATTTCATACTTCCCATTTCACATTTCACATTGCAAAATCAATATTTCAAAATTTATATTCAAAAAATATATATATATTTTTGCTCACTATAAATACATCAGTCCTCTTCCACTTCATCTTCTTCATCGAATTTAATTGAATCCAAATCATTTTCAAGAGATGCTAACTTTTTGGCACTGAATTCGAAAAAAGTTTTTTGTGCTTGCACCAATACTTTTAATAAACTCACATTTTTACTTGGTTTCAAAAGTTTCTTCATTTCCATGACGGCAACTTCTGTAGCATTAACCAATTCATCTTCTTTAGCAATCAATTCCTCAGAATCTTCCTGATCTTCTAACTTATCAGCTCTTAAAATATCAAATTGTTGTCTTGCATGGTAAACTTGTTTCCTCAACTCAGTAACTTTAATGAATTGTTGATCTAAAATTGATACCAATACTTCATTTAATTGCTTCATAATCATATCATCTTGTTCAATTCTTGCCTCACCAATAGCCTTATAACTATCAGATAATAATTCTAAAGCTTCAGCAACTGAACTGTAACTTTCCTTAAGTTCTTTCGATTCACTTTCAGTTATTACACTCAATTGATGGAAGAGAGTCTTTGGAATCACCAGGGTTTTAATTTCTTTATTGTCCTCTTTGGGGACATCCTTTCCCATTAACAAATTTTCCAATTCTTGAGGACTAGATGCATTTCTCAATGCGTTAAACTTACTTCCAATCATCGAGCCAATATTGGCCTCTTTAATGGTACTTAACGTGGTATTACCTGGAGGATAATCATAGGATAATTTCCCATAAGTATCATTGGTGAGATGAATTAAATCAGTATACAACTTCAAAAGTAAATCACAATTTTTTTCCAATGTCAAATATTCTTCTGGTAACTCACTAGCTGTAACGTTTGAACCACCAATATGCGTAGAGGCATGCTGAACTTGTTGCAATTGCTCTGAAATTTTAGCCGTCAAAGGCTGTATCGAATGAGCAAACAGTTCCCCGTATCCTTGAACAGTTTTGGTTGCATTGGAGTTTTGGATAGACTTAGTTATGTTTTCAAGATCTACAGACTGTAACGACTGCTGGATCTCTTTGAAAGATGGGAACTTAAATGACATCTTTACCAAGAAGCGGAAAATTGATAAATATGAAATCAATCCACGCGATCGCAAACAGTGAAGCCCAGCCCTACATACACCCGCACACCAACCTATACTTTTTTTGAATTGAAAAGTAGTAGAACAATCAACAATTGTTTATAGTCTAGGGTTAAACAATCTACTAAGAAACATTGGCCCTCAAATGCCAGATGAGCAAGGTATTAAAGCTCGCGACCTTTTGTTGTAACAAGTACACCTATTGGTCGAATAAAGAATGAACTTCAACAGATATAAGTGCAAATTCATCCCACGGCTTTCCACTATAAAAAATAAATGAGAGCTAAAAGCTAAGCTATGCTAAATTACTAAATACTAAATATACTTGAAACTAAACTTTAAATGCAGACGCAAAACGCCTGGCTCCCACTACAAAGTTCTACTCAAAGCAACACCAAAATGATGCTAGTTGATAGTGCAACTTGTGATAATCACCAAACACAGGTGGTTCTCAAGTAATTAGAACACTAGCAATTCAGAATTGTCTACGTTTAAATAATATTTAAAGTAAAAATCATCACCTATTGTTAGTAAAAACAGACTTCATAAAAAATAGATATCATATTAGCGTTCAGGAGTTTTCTACTATCAAATTGAATTTCTCTCTTCACAACAGAGAGTTCAGTTGTCCCTATCAATTAATCATCATTATGCTAAAAACTGTAATACATACGCTTTAAAAGTAAAAGAATAAGTTAAAGTTGTACAACAAGAAAAGAAGAAAAACTTTTCTTTGATACACCCTTATATAAGAATCGGAAAAAATTACATATGCAGGACATACAGATATTTCAAAAATATAGACGTGGACCGGAGCACGACCATTTTGCTTTTTTAGGGTATACCAGCAACTTGCTAACAAGATTAAATAAAAAGCAGTTCAACATGACTTGTTGTTGGGAATTAGTGGATCAACCGGAATATGTAATCAATATTAGAAAGAAGTTAATTGAAACGACTACCAAATTATGACTACTTTACTGCTTCAAACATACAGCCAACAGCCTACCTTATTAATCAACGTCAAACAAGCATTGTCTGCAGTACCAAAAACCCAATAGTGTTCATTCCTACATTTTACTTTCCGCTTCGACTCTAATCCTTAACGTTTGTGAAACCTGCCACTTCCCCTCTCTCAATGTTCCACTTGGCTTCTTCTTTATACGCCAAGTATACCAAGAGGGAACAATACAACATATTGATTCTAGGACTTGACAATGCGGGGAAAACCACTTTTTTAGAGCACTTAAAGCTTCTTTACCAATCAGCTGCAGAAACCAGCAAACCTAATAAACATCAGGGGGATACTTCTAAAGTTTTGAAGACAAAACGAATTTTACCTACAGTTGGCCAAAATACTACTACTGTGAAATTTGAAGTTTCAGAAGATTCCAATTTACCTTCATCGTTCAATAATTTGAATCTTAAGTTTTGGGATTTGGGAGGCCAACAATCCCTTCGAAGCATGTGGTCTCGATATTTCCGATCTTGCCATGGGATTATTTTTATTATAGACTCAACTGATACTACGAGATTTCAGGAATGTTATGAAACCTTGATGGAAATTACCAGAAATCCCGAATGGAAACGTGAAAGAAAAGGATCGGAATCCGATGATCAAGAAGAATTATTGAATGAAAATGCACAATATCCATCAAGCAACAATGCTAATAATAACAATAACAATATCAATAATAATGATAATAATAACAATAATAATAATAATAATTATAATGATGATGATGATGATGAAAATAATCCACACGTTAATGTACCAATTCTTATGATGGCCAATAAGCAGGACTTACCAGAAGCTGTTGATTTGGTTGCACTTAAAACAGGAGTATTCATTCAATTGGTGTCTGAATTGGAGGCTACTGATCTGAAGCTTTTACCAGTATCTGTTTTAGAGAACCAGGGGATAAAGGAGAGTTTGGAATGGCTTGTTACTAGATTGATATATAATAAAAGTAACAAGATGCCGGAGTATAAATAGAATAATATATACAGATATTAAATAACCTATCTTATTTTTTTTTTTTCCTCCCGGGTTATTTTGCACTGCTTAACTCTACCTTACCCTGCTTTGCCCTGCTTTTATCCAAGTTGTTAAATCTCTTACCTAAAACAAACAGGTTTTCCAATCGGCTTTAAACCTTGTTCTGTTATAACTATGACAGCGCTTTCTTTTTTTATTTTTTTTGATAACACACATATATCGCGCTACTAACTAAAGAGAATCTTCAAATTCGCAGTCAAGATAGGAAATTATATAAAACAATAATACGAACCCCACTTTCAATCCCTCACTTTTTTAGGAACTAGTGTTCTCACCCCTCTGACAAAAAATTAGGTTTGAGTAGGAAAATACCCTTGACAATAAAGCCATTACTAAACTATATTCTTCCACATTCTCTTTGTTTGAATACGAAACTTAACAAGTAAACAAATCACCAATGACTCTAAAAACTTATATCCTAGTCATCAGCTAGAAGTAGAATTTCCCTATTAATACATTCATCACTTATATATCTCTTCATCTGTATTGATCATCCCTTTCAACCTTATTTCTAATGCATTATGATTTCCAGTAAAATTATTACGATTATGTTTAAAGTAAAATGAACTATAATGATATTGATCCTGAAACTGTTCTTATAGCCCCAACTATACTAACTTGTCTTTGTTCAGAATCCTAACGAAAAGCAAAAACAAAATCAGAGATATCATGGAAAGTAATCAAAGGACGAAAACCATATTTAAGACAAAGCATTAAAATTGGAAAAGGGTAAAAATCCAAAAAGGTAAAAGACAGCATTAAATTATCCAAAAAAGCAAAAGCATAAACAAAAATAGCAAAAAGCAAAAAAAAACAAGCAAAAAACAAGCAAAAAAAAAGCAAAAAATTAAAAAACAATACGACCATATAAGTGGGGAAATAAAGGGTAGCTATTAGTTTCAATACAACTTGAAGCAGTAGATCAGCATCAACATATACTTCATACCCATCAGCACTAATATGATTTATATAAGCACATTTGTAATTTAACATTAATGCTCTATTACTTAATTACTATTTATAGAATTCAAATAAATGTTTCTAGAAACTGGAGTTGAACAATTCCAATTCTTTCATCATATTCCTAATTAAATCCACAGAAAAAAACAAAAGAGGTTGGTGGCACTGGCTTGCTGCAATCCGCATAAAAAATAAATGTCATCGACTTACATCATGCACTCCAAAGTATTTATTTATCATGGATATCACTTGGAAATTAAATTAAATCTTATCTGAGCCTGCCCTTTAAACCACCCCATCCCCATTTAACGCCATAATTGAATGCTCCTCTGATGGCGAAGAACAATTTTTTCTTCGACAAGATATTCAAGTTCTTTAGAAGCTCTAAAAACCCTCAACTGCCAAATGAACCGTCTAAATCGTCACAAGAGTCGACCGAATATGAGTTTACAGAGTCTAAATCGACAAAGAAGTCAACAAAGTCAAAAAAACCAAACATTCTGTATCCAGTAGGCAGACCTACTAATGGGAAAGATCAAAAAATCCTTGAAAGTCCCCTGGCTCAAGTGAGAAGATCTAGCCAGTCACTGAAGACCCATAGCGTTAAACATGGACAGGATCCATCATCGTACGGGGCAGTGATAGCGAATCTGATCAAGACAATTAAGAAAAGGAACATGAGCAGTCAAAGTTTGAGGCTAGTAGATTTGAAAAATCCTGGCAATGATAAGCAACAATTTGATGATTTAAGTTCAGTTTTCAATCAAAAGGAACCAAGCATTAGATCGAACATTGAAGGCAAATCACGTACAAAGAAATCAGGTTCAAATCAATCATTTTCTAGAAATTCAAACAGCACACCCCCTGTAAGTACCAGACGAAAGAAGAAGTCTTCAACTCCGAAACGCTTGTCCTCTTATGACAACAATAGTATAATTGAACCTGTAGCTGGCTCCAGTTGTCAGTTATTCAGCCTGTCTGCTTCAATGAGATCGTTTGACTCGTTTAGAAGCTGCAACAGTATGTCCTCTACAGTACTGGTTCCATACAAATCAAAATATATATCTATTCCAAAACTGAATGGCCATGGCAAGTATGTGAGAGAATCATCTATTCCGATCATTCATGAAACGGAAAAAGATAGCAATAGCGGGAGTAACGATGAAATTGACCATGGGTCGGAAGCGGATAAATCATCAGATCCATTAGCTGAAATATATTCATTACCAGCACCTTCTTCTAGATTATCAACTTACAATACCCCAAAGTCTCCTCTGTCACCGGGAAGACTCAACAGGATGTCATCTCCCACTGTAGGATCTTTCCACAGGAATAGTCATTCATCTACACCTTCAATAAAGGAAAACTCTCCATTAGAGCAATCGTTTAATCCTTACGATAATTCTACATCTTTAGAGAAACCAAAATACAATTATGATGTTTCGAGTATCAAAACTCAAGATAATGCGAAAGAATTTGGTTCAGTTCAATTCCCTTCAAACGGGTTGCAAGTTGTAATATAAAAGCTTCATTTAACTATATATAGAATACTGGGGCAGTGGTGTTAATAAAAGGCCAAATACAATTATATTAATGTAGTTTAACTATTCGATAGTAAATGTAACTTCATCAATCTTTGTATAGTCCAATTAAAATATCACATCTTAGGTGATTTAAGCTCCAGCAGCTTTTTCCAACAAACTATGAAACTAATTTTCCTATTTGGGAAATATAAATTTTCAGCTTAGAGTAATATTTGGTTTGAATGTGTAAAGTTCATTTCAACTTACGAATCACATAAGAAGTAACAACTAACAACATGTAACTCATAAATACAAGTTAATCTAATATACATACATACATACATATATACATACATACATACATATATACATACATATATATATATATATATATTTATTTATATTATAGCTTCTTCTTTGAGCCCGCAAATATGTTCAAAGATGCTATAATTTGGGAAATGTAAAACACAATTGGTCGCATTTCCTGTCCTTATTCACTATTGTAGAAACTATTTATTTACATGTTGTCGATTAATATTATTGTTGGTAGTGTTAGTGCTCTTGATCCGCGACACATTTCTTTGTTTGATTTCGTAATACTTAATCTACTATTTCGTAATACTTAATCTACTATTTCGTAATACTATATTGTGGTGGTGCTTTTTGATATTTGACAGACATGTGTCCAAATGAAACTTCTAATTACAATCGAATGACTCAATACTTACCAGTGAGTGAACTGATTATTGAAAATAAAAGCTATATGGCCAATATGTCCTATGAATTATCACCTACATACTAATTTTGTTTCTAATATCAATTATAATGCCATATTAGTCAAAACAAAGATCTTTATCTTGAAATTAGTACGATGATGCCAAAGTTGAGAGCTTAATTTGATGTCTCTAAACTTTAATTTTTTTCTTAATTTTAATCTCAATTTTAAATTAATCAAATCTAATTAGCTTTACATCTTTCGATTAGGAGATTCGCGCGCATATTCCCCTGATTTTAGTATTGGCCAAAGAACACTTATTTCTATAGCAATTCAAATTATTTCAATTCTACCACGTGAGCTCAATTGTATGCAAAAAATTCTATATTATAGAGATGTACTATTAATAACCCTATTATTTGACCAAAACGTATAAAACAGAAACAATAAAGAATTGCAAAAATGGATAAATTTATGCCAAAACTAGCTCTTGTAATTTCAACATGACCCGAGAATGTTAAGAAAAGGCGTTAAGCGTTATTTCCGAACTGGTTAGTTAACAGTGAATATCAAAAGTTATCGAAGAGCATTTGTCCAGTTATTGTAGAGCTTTTGGTTAAAACAAGCTTTTAATTTAATACGACCCGTAGTTAATATAATAAAAAATTGTATTAATTTGAATATTCCGTAAATTTATTCTATGCCTATTTTCCTTTCCAAGCATCAGAAAAGCATGTAAAACCTGTACTACAATTAATATTAGGTTTCATCACTTAAATGTACAACAATTTAAAGTCGTAAAAAACCTCACAAAGGCGATTGTTCTTGTGCTTTCAACAACAACTACTAATAAGCGTTTTAGCAAGAATAATAGTATATACAAGGATTCGAATAATAACCAATGTTTCATTTACAAATGAGGCGGCGTAGTGTAAGTTTGATAAGAGAATACTACACAAAAACACGTTTTTTTTTTCTATTATAGTTAAAATATTTCATCGATTATCAAACAAGTGCAAAAAATAATACCACAATTACGTTTTTTTATGTTATTGCTATTGTTGCATTAATTAAATATGCAGATGATTGTAACTCAAATAAAGTGGCAATATAATTGATAATGAACTATAAGGAGACCACACATATTAAAGTGGCGAATATAATTACCGTACACTATCAACTTTCCTAAAGTGTAATAAATGAACAAAAAGAAAAAAAAAACAAAAATGGACTACTTTTAACTAATTAGGAGACAGTATAGTGCTCGAATTTGAATAAAAAATGAACAAATGTATATAGAAAATAATCGAAACAGCCTTTCAAAGAAATTGGGTTTAAAGTTTCAAACCAAGATTTTTGTCTCTGTTGGAAAGACCATATTTAATTTACGGTAAAGTATCTAACGGCTTCATAAGAAAAGTAAATTGCTATCCAAGAATAATTTGTATTTCGTCTACCATAATGCACTCAGCTTTACGCTAAAGTAATTATGCATTTGATTTATTAAAAATTTCTTTGAAGCTATCATAATACATATGAATTTTATAGCGCAAACCTTCCGTAATTATGGCAAGAGTACAGTTAAATTTTAAAAAGCAATATTGATTGGACACAGGGTTGACGTTAGAAAGCAAAAATTAGGAAATAGTAATAATAGTAATAATAAAAAAAAAAAATCTTAACAATACAAGTACAATTTCGGAAATTGCTATAGTCATTTCGAATTGTGTTAACAATTCTATAGAGAATTGAACTCGTGAATAAAAAATGTATATATAAACTTTAGCTAAGAAATATAGAGATGATAGATAAGGTAAAGCACATTTGATGAATTTAATTATGTTTAACCTAAATAGATATGAAACACGTAATATTTCTTGGTAAATAATAATATTCTCGAATTTCATTGCCCATGACTCTTGCCGCTAAAGCAAATTTATTTTGCAACCATGCACCTAAAGAAACTAATAGAAAATACAATCGTTCTTTTTACGTAAATCTTAATCAAAAGTAGTCAAATACTTCATGCATTATTATATCCAAGCCTCCATGGCTCCTCACCCCCAGAATTCTTTTTTTTTTCAAAAAAAAAACTTCACCAATTAAATAATGAAATGATGATGCTTTTGCATTACCTTGCATAATGTACTATATATATCCCTGAATAATTATTGTTGCTCTTATCGTGTACTTCCACCTCATACACGAGTTACCGCGTAGAAAAATGTATATAAGTCATTGGAATTCTCCCAAATTTTTTATCAATCAACAAGTTAGTTAAAGAAAAATGCAATTCACCAAGGTTATTGTCGCTGCTATTGCTTCCTTCGCTTCTGTCGAAGCCGCTGCTAACAACTCTTCTTCCTCCTCCTCCGCAGGTGGTGCTTCTTACTCCGGTGTTAGCGCTGGTGTTGTTGGTGCTGCTGCCGCCGCCGCCGTTGCCTTACTTTACTAGATGTAATATTATGGATTATATATTTAATATGAAGTTATAAATTTCAAAAAGAGTGTAGCAAACCTCTTTGTATTAGAACTGTCAGCTTAGTTTTAATCTACGTCTGGCCATGATGGCATGCCATTAATTTACCCATGTTTTCCCGGAATATACTACCAATTCCAATGGTGATTATTTTTGCATCTGAATTTTACGTGAACATTAGATGAGTGACATTAAATGTGACCATATTGTGAGAATTTTGAAACTCGAAACTCGGATATTATAGTATCATATATCGTGATATGTTACTGTGATCTATGGAAAAATAAAGACCAAACATGAATATTCGTCAATCGCACTTTATCAGAAGTAAATTGCATAAATGTCGTGATTACCATTATAACGAGTCATCAAAATTATTGGAAGCTTGCCACTGAAGAACAATCATAAACCTACAAATGGGTTTTAACTACATTAGACTAGAAGACCAAGAAATGGGTGGATATATCATGCACATTCTGATATAAAGGCGTATATGATTTAAACAATATTGTCAATATTATGAAACATACTAATCAACTGTTTTTTAGATTATTCTTTAGGTGAACATGATGCCTCTTCAATTGCAATATGACTGAAGAATAAATTACCAAGATTTTTTTTTTTGTGTATATGTATATTTCAAATTCCAGTTTCCCAATTAGTGTTGGAATTGTACTTTTTAATTGATCATTCAGTTTCAAGAAAATTGGTTCTGTGCCCCCTTTTTCTGGTATATGCACGAACTCTTATACTTGCGTTGTCACTCTCTTTAAGTTTAATCAAGAAATTGAGATTGAAACTAAATTTTGATTGTAATTTATTTTTTCCTTTTTTTTTCCTTTTTTTTCCTATTCTTCTCTGTGTTATTCTTGGATTCTTGCAATATGCCGAGCCTGATCACTACTTTAAATAATTGTTATAAGAATGTGGGATATTTATTTGTTAAATTTATGAAGTACTACCACATTATTTCTCTACTTAAATATCATCATTCAATTTAAATTTTTATTGATAAATTAAATACTAAAATACATCAGGTAATCTTTCAATTACATATGCATGCCCTCCTACACTCATAATTGGTACACCAGGTACTTTTCTTATTCTTCTTTTCAAATCTGCGTCATTGGTGGCAACAATATAACACTTGTGTTGAATAACTCTATGAACCAAACAATCATCTGCGTAGGTCCCCTTATGTGAGCAAGTGAGCCTTTGGATTCGGGGGTCCCTTGCTAATTTTAATGCAATTCTATACTTGGGTCCAAGTTTTTCTAATTCGGCCATCACACAATCGGTTATTATGGGTATACATTTTGCATAAAGCGAATCCATCATACCTTTAACAAGATCGATTTTCTTTTGAATAGAAAAATTAATGAAATTAGTATCAATAAGTACTTGATATGGTGGTTTGATGGATTTATTAAATTGAAAGAATAAGGCTGAAGAGACTTGAGGAACTTCTCTAACAAGTTCGGCATCTTGAGCCTCTTTTTTAGGCTTTTCTTGGTTTTTCTTCATTCTAGGATCTTTAGAATTGATTGTACGTTTGACAAGGGCAAACTTTCTTGTCTTCTTAGCTTTTCCCATGATGATGATCGTTGAAAGAGTTAAAAAATCAAGTTAATCAAGTATAAGTGATGAGATGAGGTGACTGCATAGGAACGTAGCTATTAGTTATAGTAGGAGACAAAAAAGACGTACTGCACACTACCACAGGGTACCCATTTTATTATTATTATTTATTTTTTTCATTCAAACTAAAAGCATCAAATTAGAATTTTAAAGGTAACATTTGAGAATTAAAATAAAAAAAATACAATACAACTGAATAAATAAAACTTATAAAAATAAATATATGGGTTAGGGGAAAAGAAAAAAAAACTATTTAATAATGATGTACCATTTGATATTCGAAAGCACCCTTTTCCGTACGTTTCCAACTTAATAATTGCATATTATCGAAATTTATTTCAAATAATCGAGCTTTCCTCTCATAATCATCAGCTGTGTTGGTTTCTGCACCGTAACCAGTAACACTATTGTAGCATAACCAAATACTATCGCGGGAATTTTTCCCTTTATCATTATCGGATTTTTCACTCAAAATACATGCATCATTATCATGCTCATGACCTACAGAAACAACATGATAACCCAAATCAATAATATCATCTCTAAATTTGGCATCTGTGTTTTTCTTTAGGGGCAGTTTAGTATTATAGCTTCCAATAATTTTAAATTCTCCCTCTGGTCTATAATTTGGTAAAGGATAATGGAAGAATAGTAATTTGAACGGGTTTTCTGTGTCTATTTTGGTGTTTTCCCTAAATAAGTAATTAATCTGAGAAGCATCAATCTTATGATTTTCCGAATCTAAAATTGATACTAATGCATTGGGTTTATTAAGATCTAAATTCGCATTCGCATTTGGATTGATGTCCAGAGCGAATACTTTCAAATTATAATTTGTCAATCCGTGCATATTATTATTCCTCAATTTCTTAGAAGTGGATTTATCGATATATTTATTATAACAATTCGGTAAAGTGGAAAGGAAGTTTAGTATTTGCAACTTTAATTGATGATCCACAGGTACAACTTGATTATTTCGAATTTCATCATCTTCTTCTTTTTCTGCTGCTGATGATGTGTAAGTTTTCCCCGACTTCAATTCTTCTTTTTTACTTGAAATTTCATCCAGCTCCCCAAATGTAAAAATGAATGGAATTTTGCGCTCTAGAATCGGCGATAAAACTTTTAATAAAGTCGATTTGAACTCTTTGGTGCGATAACTATCAATTAAATCTCCAGTAATCACTACCAAATCAACTGATTTTTCATTTTCACTATCAATAATTTTGGCAATCAATTGCAACGTTTTATAATCATCAACGCTAATCGATGGGCCTGCATGCAAGTCAGATATTTGTAAAATTTTCAATTTACTCTTACTAATTAAAATTTGGTTATCCTTCAAGTATTGAAATTGTTGTTGTTGCTTTATGATTTTTTCCTTTTGATCAATTGCAATCTTTAAAAGTGAAATATGAGGCGATACATCACAATCAATTTCAATTGGATTCATTTGAAGTTCCCAATATTCTCTTTTATCACCAATATTTTTCAATCCAAATAGTATATTAACATCTCTTATAACCGGAGTAGATCTAAATTTGGGATTGGATTTATTAATACTTTTTTTCCATACCATTAAATCGTCAAACTTCTCATGATCCCATCCAGTGGTATCAAATTGAGGTTTCTCATGCAGGTTGGTGATCATTAAATTTTCAAGTCCTGTTTCAACCCTTTCCACAGGTAGAGAATGGATAAAAACATAATGTTTGAATAACTCTAATGACCTTATTCCTTGTGACGAAGGATATAACTCAAGTGCAGGCGAAATTCGTACCCAACCCGCCAGCTGTTCCACTTTACTCAATTGACAAGATGAGTACTTTAAACATTTCTTAATTTTGATATTAGTCACCACTTTGTCTTCTGAAACCGTTTGTAAAATTGACTTGTATTCATGATTGAAAAATTCTGTATCGGATGATTGGGCTTGAAACTGAGGGTATTGCGATCGATGCTTATGAATAAAGATGTATGTTATGATCACTAATAATGCCAATAATAGTATGTTGGATTTTCGGAACCGTGGAAATGATAGCTTTTTATCCATCGAAAATACAATACTACTATTGGGAAACGGGAGCAATAGACTGGATTGAGAAAAATGAAAACTTGATCAATGAATAGATATGGGACTTTATTCAGGTATTCTTTCAAGAGAACAAATATATGTAAAAAATAAAGTTTATAAAATCCTTTCCCTTGTTGTCTTTATCTTTTACATATACAAATATCTATACTATCTGTATATAATTTATATTTACATATCATAAAGGCAGATATATATATATATAATATACATAATATACATATATACAACAGTTTTGGGAAAAATAGGCTTTAGAAGTATGGAACGTTAGGATTTTGTAGTAAAATAATAAAAAAATATTTTTCTTTTCTTTTTTAAGAAATATTATTTTTTTTTTATGTATATATTTAATAATTTGATCATTTAGGATTGTTTTTGCTCAATTTTATTTTTAATTTTTCCTTATGCTATCTGCCCTATAAATTGAAATAATGAGATAGGAAAGCATAACTTACATTTTGCTTACTTTTGTATAAAACCGTTTTGAAAGAAACCACGATAGCTCTTAAGAGTTTCCATCTATATGTCAAATTTAATGAAAAAAAAAATAAATAAAAAGATGAAACTATCATTTCTAATGATGAATAAACAAAATGCTGTCGTGTATATAATACCTGGCTTAGAGGGAAAATTACTCACCCACAAATGCCAAAAAAGTACTTAAAAGAAGTAAAAAACAAAAAACATGAACTAAAAAAGTAACTTAAAAGAATTTATAAAAATTATGTTGTTAATACGAAGAAACTGTAAAAAAATAAACCCAATTAATAGTTTTGTGTACACTTCTTGCATAATACAATATAACTTCTTAGCCGCAAATATCCCATAAGAAAGAGGCGAAGATAATGCATTACAATAAGATAACTCCCGCCCCAAGGCAAACCACCCCATTTACGTTTTAACCTTAAATATTATACTTTTTATACGAGAATGAGGTTCATCGAAAAAGGAAAAATACCTTAATTGTTGTCACAATGGTCGAAAAATGGTTGGGGAAAAAAAGCTTGAAATTGTTCAGCAAATATTTAAATCTTAATCGAGATGTACTATTTAAATGAAAATTGATACTTGTTTAATCTAATCCACTGAGGTTGTTGTGATCATAATTTTTTTGTCTTGCTCTCATGATATTCTTTTATGTTTTGCCTTTACATGCAAAAAGTGCCCGCTTTGTTGTGATGGTGATATTTTATATATCGCAAATAGTATATTCTTTTGAAAAATGAATCACATTCTGACCAGATATAAAATAATAGATTCATATTTTACATTTTAGTTGCTTTCTTTAAATTTAATTTTTATTTTAATTAGTTACATGTATTTTTCCCAACATGTAATAATCACTTATAGTTCAAAAGTTAATTTTATTAAACTCAACAATAGCCTAGTTTTACCGTAGAGTGATTCTTGAATAAAAGAAATGAAACATGACAATAACATAAAAAAATGTTGCATTTCCGTATTTTGGGTTCGCTTTATCATCATAAGTACTTAATTTGCCTTTTTATTCAATCGAAATGTTTTTACAATATTAGAAGACGGACACCAAAGTAATCTTTTATTTTTGATTACTATTTATACATTGCCTGAAAATTCTACATTAGTATATTTAAATCACTAATAAAAGGAAAAATAAAAAATGAAAAATTAAATAAATTTAACTACACACCAACCATGCATTACAAATTATCTTTGCACATAGGTTTAAATTCTAGATTGTTTAAACTTAGATACATTTATCTGAATTTTCGAAATTATGCTTGAATAAATTAAATACTACATGCGTAATGTTACGGTGTTATCGATCTAAGTGTTTGTTTAAAATTTAACAATTGCATACTATCAATTATGATACCACAAAGACTCCTCCATATAGTGTAATAGGTAAATACAATGTGGTGTATAATTTAGAAATAAGTGTTCATGTTTAATTTACTTTTAGAGACAAATTATTGCACTATTTTGCATAGATTATAGTTATATTGCTTGATTAATTTTATTTATTGTTTTCAATTGTAATTTTTATGAATTTCCTTGAAGCTTGCATTATGTAGTTTAAACGGGGGGACCACCACAAGTGACATAAATTTCTTATTGCAAATTAAATTTGTAATTCAACTCAACCAGAATTGAAGCAAAACTGAAACTACAATTAAAGCAATTATTAATTACTGCGACCTTCAACACTCAATACTATAAAGTTGTAGCATTTACAATAATACTATAAGTATCAAATTCAAACAAGCAACCAAATTTGTTTATATATTTACAAAAAAATAAATCAAATACATCTTCCATACTACAGAATGAAAAAAAAAAAATCTTTAAATATTGCGAATTGAATGAACATGACAAGACTCAGAAATATTTACAAATACCCCTTTCTTCTTCAATCCAATATACTAATTAATTATCCATTGGATATTTATCAGTTATAAGATCGGTTGAAGATGTTGCTTTTTGTGAATCAATGGGAACTGTGTCGTTATGAATTGATTGTGACATTTCATTCTCATCAATTGAATTTTCTTCATTTCCTTTTGAAACGTCTTCATCTTTAGTAGCGGAATGCTTTTGTTCTTCAATTGAAAAATTATCTCTTTCAAAAAATTTCTTTAAACCACTTGGAATCATTTCTTCTATGTCAAAAGTATTCGAGTTCCAAACATCTTGCTTTATATAAACAAAACTTGTATTATTTATATCAGTGATCTTTGGTTTTAATTTGTCAAAAGATTCATATACTTGACATTCGACATCTTCCACTTTTTTCTTGTAGTATGAGTCGGTTAAGTATCTTACACTAACCCAATGATCAGAGTTAAATTTCCGATAATGATAATATGTTGTCGATTGAATAATTCCAATCAAAATGTAAGGTGTAATGTTTTTATCGACTTGTTCATATTTGCCTTGTAATATCCTTGCAACAAAATTTTCAGTATTAGTGACGTCATTTTCATCTAATAAGTTAGTAATAGTATCCACTTGTTCTCTAATGGTGACTTTTTCTTGTTCTATTGTTTCATTTAGTAAAAGTAAATCATTTTTAGCATCTCCTTCCAAAACCTCAGACGTTTTCTCTAATATCTTTGATAACTTTTTACCTTCGAAAAATTGCAATTCATTCAACTTTTTAATTAATTCAAGTCTTTTCATATGATTAATTTTTCTCTCGTGAATTGAAAACTTAAGCAAATCGATATATTTATCAGAATAAATTTGAGGATAAAATTCTTGTAAAATTTGGAAATTGGAAAGAGTTGAGTATTTATCGTTGGAGTTTGTTATAGTTAAAATATCTCCAAACTTAGTAAAATATTCTTCCCCCAATTGATCAAAGTCATTCCCCCAGATTAATTCGTTGAAAGTATCATATAAGTTTTTATGAGATTTACCAAATTCAACCTCAATATGTGACACAGAATTGGACATTCCATTTTCTTGATTGTATGCAACCGATATTAATAATTCATCAATTATTGATTGGATCCTTTTCGTTTCCAAATCGTCCCCCTCCACGACATTTATCATTGAAAACGATATGGTTTCAAATAATTTGGGGATAATATCTTCAAGTAAAGTGGTTTCAATAATTTCTTGCCTGGATTTTCTGGGGAATGTTCTCAAAATTGAATGCGTTGATATACAAGGTCTTTTACTTTTTTTATATAATAAGAATGCAACAAGTCTTTGAATTTCTACTAGAAATTCAAACAGTTCCACTTGAGATACCGAAATATCCGTGGGGGTCAATGCATTGATTTTTTCATCTTTATACCAATTTTTAGACCATCCATAATCTTTAGTCACAAGACTTTTATCAAAAATGAGTTGTTGAAATTTTGATATTTGCGATAAAATCACCAAGAATGGGACAAGGCAATTCTCATGTACGTTTTTGGCCAAAGGTATAATTAATTTTGGGAGACTAGTATCATAGTTATGGATATCGACTTTATCGAAAATTGAGATTCCATCTGCGTCCATTTGTTCATCAATATCGGTGTCTTTATTATCATAATAATCCAATTGATGCTTCAATTCTTGCGTAGAGTCTGAATCCATATAGTCGCCCGTTTCAGATCCCAAATTGGAGGCCTCCATGTTGCAGTCCATATTCTTATTCATATTCTTATCATTATTTATCAAATGTTGCTTCATTTTGCTTTCTTGCATATTATCCTCCACCATTGTGATATCACGCTCGCCTTCTGGAGTCAAATCATCCGAGCTTGTACTATTCTCTTGCTCTATATGACTAACAGTGTGGAAACTATTGATATCGGGGATATCTTGTGGATTGCGTACCCCCACAGTATCGTTAGTAGGAGGGGGCAAATGAGTATCTATAACATCAGGTTCTTCTCCGAAAAGATGGCTAATGGCACTTTCAACGTTCATCTGAGTCTTTTGCAAAGCGCTCATAGCCTGCTCGGCTGAAAACCCCATATCAACGAGTTGGGCCACTTTATCGGCGATTTCTGACATGACTTATTGTGTTTACAATAGGATGGAGTTGATCCAGAGGAATATAGTGTGTGCAAGTGCAGGAATTGAGAAAGAGACACTCGCACAAAAAAAAATAAAAAACAAACAAAAAAAAAAAAAAAGAATCAAAGGGTCAAAAGTAGAATGTGTATCCTGCACACAATCCTCATCTCCCAGTGACTCTTAAACCTTTGCAGTTTTTTTCTCAATCCGAATGCTCTTTTTGAGAAATCTAACTAATTTATTCAAGGTTTCAGGTCAAGGATTATACAATAGTAGAGCCATTGGAAGTTTATCTATTAGATACACACTGAGCATCAGAAAATTTGTAAACCATCGCCCAAACATGTCTGTTCAAACTATTTCTCAAAGTTTAGAAAAATTGGGGTTAAATGAACCTACCTCAGTGGAAGGCTCATTCCCACAATACAACGTTATTGACGTTGAAAGAAACTATATTGCCCAAGAATTACACAAGCTTTCCGGGGTTGATAGAGATCTCATTTTCCAGAGTTTGGATACTCCAAATGTTATGGAAAAGGGTGATTTAATCATTCCTATTCCAAGATTACGTCTTAAAGGTATTAACCCAAAGGAAAAAGCTCAAGAATGGGCCGATAGCTTTACCAAGGGGGAATTTCTTTCCGAAGTTAAAGCTGAAGGACCATTTATTCAATTTTATTTTAACAAATCTCTTCTTTTCGATGTTGTTATTAAGGATGTCTTAACTAGACAAAATGATTACGGTGCTTTACCTATTGGTACTGGTAAAAGAGTTTGTGTTGAATTTTCATCCCCAAACATTGCTAAACCTTTCCATGCTGGTCATTTAAGATCCACTATCATTGGTGGGTTTTTATCAAACTTGTACGAAAAAACTGGCCATCACGTTACCAGAATCAACTACTTGGGAGATTGGGGGAAGCAATTTGGTTTATTAGCAATTGGTTTTGCTAAATATGGTGACGAAAATGAATTAGCTAAAGATCCAATTAACCATTTGTTCAAAATTTATGTTCAAGTGAATCAAGATATGTCTGAAGAAGGTGCCGATAAGGAAGGTGGTATTAATGATCAAGCCAGAGATTACTTCAGAAGAATGGAAGATGGAGATGAGGAAGCTTTAAAAATTTGGAAAAAATTTAGAGATCTTTCCATCGAGAGATATATCGACACATACGCCAGATTAAACATCAAATACGATTACTATTCCGGTGAATCCCAAGTTTCTAAGAAATTAATGAAAGATGCCATGGAAACTTTTGATAAGAAAGGGTTGATCCATGTTGATCGTGGTGCCAAATTAATTGATTTGACCAAATTCAATAAAAAATTAGGTAAATGTTTGGTTGAAAAATCTGATGGTACATCTATTTACTTGACTAGAGATATTGGTGAAGCCATTGGACGTTATGAAAAATTCAAGTTTGATAAATCCATCTATGTTATTGCATCTCAACAAGATTTACATACTGCTCAATTTTTCGAAATTTTAAGACAAATGGAATTCCCATGGGCTAAAGGTTTAGAACACATTAATTTCGGTATGGTCCTTGGTATGTCAACTAGAAAAGGTACTGTTGTCTTTTTAGACACCATTTTAGAAGAAACTAAGGAAAAAATGCATGAAGTTATGAGAAAGAATGAAGCCAAATATGCTCAAATTGAAAACCCAGATAAAATTGCTGATTTAATTGGTATTTCCGCAGTTATGATTCAAGATATGCAATCTAAACGTATCAACAATTATGAATTCAAATGGGATAGAATGTTATCTTTCGAAGGTGACACCGGTCCATACTTACAGTATGCTCATTCCAGATTAAGATCAGTTCAAAGAAAATCTGGTATTGAATCTGAAAAGCTTATTCATGCCAACTTTTCCTTATTAACTGAACCTTGTGCAGCAACTCTTATCAGAATTATTTCTCAATACCCTGATATTGTCAAGAAGGCTCTTAAAACAAGTGAACCTTCAACCATTGTAACTTACTTGTTCCAATTATCTCACGTTGTCTCTCAATGTTATGATAACTTATGGGTTGCTGGTCAAGAAGAAGACTTGGCTATTGCTAGATTGGCTTTGTATGAATCTGCCAGACAAGTTTTATTTAACGGTATGACTTTGTTAGGTTTGACTCCTGTTGATAGAATGTAATTATAATATATAAATGATTTTAAAATCCCTGTTCAATACCCATTTCATACCTGCCAATTATTTATTTAATCCTTCTCTTCATTTTACTCTTAGTTGTAAACCTCCCAAAAGCTCTTCCAACCTGCATACAAGGAACCTGGTGATACTTTTGAAAACCTTGAATATTTACCATTTCTCATTGCACAATTCTAAAGAATTATTATTATCACGGTGTAACGCAGGCGGTTCCAGCCATTTCAGGTCTATATTAGGGTTGGCGCAGGATATCGATACAAATTGCTAACTAAGCTTTGGCCTAAAGTTAACCCAAAGTATAATTTGTTTGCCTTCGAGTCCACTATTGCAAATATACTAGCATTTTATTAACTTAATTATACGTATTTATTATAATAACCATATATTTCCAACGGGACTAGTTTTGCAACAATGAGTACACCGCAGTCTATCACTGTGACTCCGGCTGAATACGTACAAATGGTGAATCAAATCAAATCTATGAAAGTTTCTCATTTAAAAGATTTGGCCCGTTCTTTACTTTTAGGAGTTTCCGGACGAAAAGCAGAGTTAATGGAGAGAATTTTGGGGTACTTGGATCAAGGTAGGCGATTCGGAGACTCTATACGACTTGCATCTATCAGGGTCTTGATATATAAGACTTTATCCAGTTCAGCATTACCTGATTACCCTGCTTTATATGAAGCCATAGGGTCCGGGGCTTTCCATTATTCAGCTAGAAGTTATACCGCTTTGAAACCTACCACTTCTATACAACGAACTCCAGCTATATCATCTTCAGCAACGCTGAAGCAAAGTTCAGCAACTGAACCATATAAGGCCCATAGCTTATACTTCAAAGAGAGTCCATTTTACCGTCTTAAACGATTAGTCAATGGCAGCCCTCGCTTAGCAGCAATTAATTCCCATCGAGGAACTTGTGTACTTAAATTTGTTTTGAATAATATAGAATTGGATCTCTTGGATCAAGGCCACGAGTGCGTCTTATTATGTGGCGTGGCTAATCTAAATACCCCTTCCACTTCCAATGCATTAATCCAATTTCCTTCACCAATCGAAATCCATGTAAATAGTATGATCCAACAGGGTAAATTTAGTGGCATCAAGGGTAAACCAGGTACTGCCAGACCAGTAAATATTACCAAACTGCTCAAAAAAAATGGTCCTAATACGGTGGAGATGGTCTACTTAGGAACGAAAGAACATTACTTATTATATTGCTATCTTATTGAAAAAGTTCCTTGTGACAAAGTTTTGGAACAAGTCATATCTCATCTTCACATATCTCTAGATGCTACCAAACAACAAATTAAAGCTGAATTTGAAGAAAATGATGATGACGACGATATAATAATTGCCGAAAATTTTGTTTCTCTCAAGTGTCCTTTGGCCTATACAAGGATGAAGTACCCATGCCGATCAATCTACTGCACTCATATTCAATGTTTTGACGCTTTGAATTACATTCAACTACAAGAACAAGTTCCGACAGCTACATGCCCTATCTGTAACAACACTATAAATATATCTGATTTAGCCATTTCAGATTATTTCCAAAAAATTTTGAGTGAAGTCAGTGAAGATATAGAGAATGTATCTTTAGAAAATGATGGATCTTGGAAAAAAGTAGAAGAAAAATCGGAAAATGAACCTAAAAATAGATCTGCATCAGTAAGTAGTCCGCTTCCGAATAACCTTCAAAGGACAAAACTGCCAGAAATTGAAGTTATCACTTTGGATAGTGATTCTGAAGATGAAGATATAGTGGCTTTAGAAAATGATTTAAGAGCTGCAGAAGCTACGTCTACTCAACAACCAGAACCAGAACCAGAACCTGTTATTGAAACTCTCGATGACAGAGTAGAAACTCTGGCATCTCTGCTTGCCCAAAATTCTGTTTCTTGTGGGGATAACAATACCTTACAACCAAATGAATCTGATGACTGGCACAGATTGAGTCAAATATCTACTAGCAGGACATCAAATATTAGAAATGATCACGATAAGGAAAATCAATCATCTACAAACCCACATTGTACACAACTGATACCACCACAAAATGATTTAACTACAAAAGAATGCTCTAATCAAGGAAATACACCTATGAACCCATCTCATACGAGTGAGTCCCTACCAGGAGAAGATGACAACGACGATGTTCCTTTGGCCCAATATGGATCACTTAAGGATTCAATGAGTGGTGCTGTAGCGGCTCTCCATAAAGCTTCACTTTCTCTTCCTTTGCCACCACCACCGGGAACACCACCCCCTGAGCTGAGAGTTGCTCGAGATATGTTGAAAGAGATACCAGTATACCCTAAAAGCACATTGGCGAATGAAAACTACAACATAAATACCGAAAATACAGATACAGGCGGTTCCCAGTTTAGAAATGAATCTACTAGGGAAAATGAAGAACCTCCGAGAACATTACCAAATCCTGTAAACTCACAACTGTCATCCATAAGCTCTTTACCACTCACAGCTTCCCAACAACGTATTCATGAGAGATTAAGAGAAGGCGCATTGAATGGACAGATACAAAGATTACAACAAAAGCAAAAACATGCACAGTATCAAGAAGCAATGAGAAACCAAATACGGGCACAAAGAGAAGCAAATCAAAGATTTATTGCTCAGCATCAACAACAGAATCAGAGAACCATTCCTCAAAGAAATTTGCAACATGACGCGGGTGAAAACATTTCACAGGTGCAACAGGCTCAACAGGCTCAACAGGCTCAACAACTGCAACCACATCAAAATATGAGCCATATTCAATTGCAAAAAGAGATGGTTAGTGGCCAAGATTTCCAACTAAACGGATCTTTTGGCAATATGAACTTACCAAGCCATGGTGGTTATTCGAATCAGCTACCAAATTCTTCTTACCCAGTGTTGACCGGGTTCAATCAAGAAAGTGAATCCATGCATCAAAACAAATCCTATAACATAGATGAGAATAGTTTAAACCAACCAAATAGACCAATTCATATACTGGGGGATAAAACGAATAGCGATAACTTACCAGCTAATTATAACAATAACCAAACAGGGGTAGCTGTTGTTGATCGCGACTATTCAACCACAGATTGTGTGATTGAACAACAAACAAGCATACCATCAGACATGTCGAAGTCGTCGACAAAGCAAACACATAGTAACGATAAGAATAGCAACATCGCAGAACCATCTATGCCCATGCCAATAAGCGGTAATGAGAATTTGCCCACAAGGCCAGATTTAGAAACCAATGGTTTAACACGTAAGTTTTCACAATCAGCTTTCGAACGGGCTCGATCTCGAAATCCTACACCACCAGGAGGCCACCTGGCTCCCAACAGCCTTTTCGAAGGTGCAGTTATGGGGCTATTAGGAATTCCCATGGATTCGGGGTACTTAGACAAGGAGAAGGAGACTAGCACATTATCACCCATTAACGGTAAAATCAATGACATGCAAATCACCAAAAAAAGGTCACCTCTGCCTCAGAAGCTGTGGAACAAGAGATTAAATTTAAACCATTGACATCCATCAATAGGCGAACGCCCTCTGTACTATATCTACATACAAGCCATTTACCGGTATAATATAATACATACTCTAATCTATGTAGGCTCCATTATTGTATCTAACAATTTTTAACTTCACGTGATGGTTATCAAGCGTTTGTTATTGATTCTTTTTTTTTATTTTTCTTTCAAAAACTGCTGTTATGTTTGATAGTGGTCAACATTACTGAGGTGTTTTGGTGTTTTTAGTGTTTTAATGTTTTAATATTTTGGTGATTTAGTGATTTAGTGATTTGGTGATTTAGTAGTTTGGTGATTTGGTGATTTGGTGATTTGGTATCTTTATGCTTGTTGCGAAATATACATCGACCTTGCGAAACTTGGATAAATAATTTGGCATGATTTCCGTTTTATTCGTTTCCAATGTCATCCCTCATATTACATTGGACTTGGACCCAAATAATCTTCTTTTATACTACCAATAGCATAAATTTCATTGACATCTGTTCTGGTACCAACAATCTTCAATCTCACTTTGGAACCCTTTTCAATATTTTCATCAGGAGAAACGTAGGCTGGAGGATTCGCCAGAGGATTGTATTTCATATCAGATGGAATTAAGTGGGTACTTACGAAAACTGATAAAGGTCCAACATCGGCGAAAAACCCCATCTTATTCACAGTAGTCACTACCCCATCAACAACCTCTCCTTTGAAAGGCTTCCACACTACTGCTCTATATTTCACTTCAAACTCTGCCATCCCGGATCCTGGCACAATTCGTCCTTTCCCAACATCAATATTCATACAATCTAAAACACAAACAATGTATCCAAATTGTCCCGTACAAGTGCCCTCTACATCGCTCAAAAGTTTATCTCTCAAGTACTTGTCCATCTGCGGACCAAAATAAGATGGATGCAAAGTCAAGTTCAACGATAAATCTTTTAAAAAGAACATATTGAACGAGGTTTCTCCCAATGTCGACGATACAAAGACACTTGAAAGTTTAGTAAAGTAAACCTGTGCAGGAAAATGAGTACAACGATTTTTTTGTCTCATTTGCTTCATTTTTTTTTTTTTTAATTATTATTTTTTTTTCTTTTGTTGTTATTTTTCGCTATTTAATTTTTCGCTATTTTTTATGTCTCTTTTGGCACTGATTTTCTGCCTGCAACTGAATTTCTCAATAATTTTTTCGTGCTCTTTTCCAAATTTTCATCTTCAATCTCCTTAGACTTTCGTTTCAAACCAGTTGATATGTCACAGAGGATAGGTAGTTCAGCCTTAGCCTTGACCAGGGTCTGGCACCATATTGATTTAGCCGCCGATCCACGAACCATGGGTCGTATAGCTACCTCCATTGCCCTTACTTTACAAGGGAAACATAAACCTACTTTTTCCCCTAATAGAGATCATGGTGATTACGTAGTGGTGACTAATGCCTCCCATTTAAAGGTTACCGGTAACAAATTAAAGGAAAAGACCTATTGGTCTCACACCACACGTCCCGGCTCTTTGAAGTTGATCCCTATGGAGAGAATGATTGCAAACAAGGGTCATCATGAAGTGTTGAAAAGAGCAGTAAAGAATATGTTACCTAGAAATAAGCTTAAATGGGCTCGTTTAGATCGATTATTAATATTTGATGGTGATGAACATCCTTACAAAGAAAATCTTATTGCTTTTGCTGATGAAATTCCAGATTATAAAAAGAAAGTGGTTGAATTGGAGGAAAAGGAGAAAAATATTCAAAAGCTTCGTGAACAATACTTGGCTAAATAGTTGTACATAGGGAATATTATTCCATCTGATTCTAAGTCAATGGTTAATGGAAACAAGTAATGTAAATTGGAAGAAAAAATCCACAAAAATTAATCTCTTATTCATTTATATATCTCATAAATAAACATTTATGTATTAGCTATATTATTTTTAAATCATTTCTTATATTATTACACATTCAAGGTCAGCTTGTTTTCTTTTTCTTTTTTTTTTTCCCCCCCCCCGTATTTGGTGACTTTTAATCCTTTTCATGTTTACCTTCATCAATATATATATATATATATATATATCCAGTTCCCTTTCTAATTATTTTTATGGTTTTTCTCTTTCTCTATATTTTTTTAAAATAAAATTTAAAAGAATATATATATATATATATATCATTTTCCCTCCAGGTTCCAACTCTTTAGATAAGAAATTGGATATATTTATACACGTACAGTAACTCCAGATCTTTCAGTATACAATCTAGGAGAAATGTTCATAGCCATAAGTTCTTGGAATAACAATTTAGCAGCATATGGAATATGAATCTGATAAATATTGGTTTTGTTTTTACATGAACGACATTCGAATTGATTTTTCTTCAAATTGGCAATCACCGACATTAAACCACACATACCACAAATATGCACTCTGAAAGCATCTGACGCTTCCATTAATCTTTCTTTCAAGAATCCTGCTGCACCATGGGCAATCATACAATCTCTTTCCATTTCACCGAAACGTAACCCACCATCTCTTGATCTACCTTCCACAGGTTGTCTAGTTAAAACTTGTACTGGCCCACGCGCTCTGGCATGAATCTTATCATCAACCATATGTCTCAATCTTTGATAATAAGTAGGTCCAAAGAAAACTTGGGCCATTAATTTTTTACCTGTATGACCATGGTACATTACTTCAAAGCCTCTTGATTGATAACCATGTTCTCTTAATAATTTCGATATTTGTTCTGCTGTAACATCGGTAAATGGTGATGCATCACCTTCAAGCCCAGATAATGATGACACTTTGGAAAGTAAACATTCAATTAAATGGGCAACTGTCATACGAGATGGAATAGCGTGAGGATTAATAATTAAATCTGGTACAATACCTTGACCAGAAAATGGCATATCTTCATGTCTATATGTAACACCAATAGTACCCTTTTGACCATGTCTAGAAGCAAATTTATCCCCAATTTGAGGAATTTTCGTTGTTCTCATTCTAACTTTAACAAATTTGGCACCATCACCATTAGTAGTTAATAAAACTTGATCAACAATACCTGATTCGGTACTTCTTAATGGTGTAGAAGCATCACGTTTGGTATGATATTGAGTTCTTTGACCTAATTCTTCAGTATCTGGTGGGATTGGTGTAGTCTTTCCAATGATAATATCTTCACCAGAGACTCTAACACCGGGGGCAATTAATCCATCATCATCAAGTTTTTCATAAGTACCATGTTTCAATCTTAAAGTATCTGATCTAGTTGGTTTCTCAAATGTTTCCAAAGCTTTCATACCTTGCCTTTTCTCAAGATCCATATAAGATCTGAAAAATAATGATCTAAATAAACCACGATCAATTGATGATTGATTCATAATCATAGAATCTTCTTGATTATAACCTGAATAACATGCAATGGCAACAATAGCATTTTGACCTGCTGGTAATTCACGGAACTTCAAATGTTCCATTGCTCTGGTAGTAGCTAAAGGTTTTTGTGGATAATATAAAATATTTGCCATAGTATCCATTCTTACCGCATAATTGGTTAAGAAAACACCCATAGCTTGCTTACCCATAGCAGATTGATAAGTATTACGAGGAGATTGATTATGATCTGGGAATGGAATAATTGAAGCTGCAACTCCTAAGATCATGGAAGGATGAATTTCACAATGAGTGAAAGTAAGACTATTCCCATGAGAAGTAGTTTTAATTCTCTTGGCTGGATCTAAATCTATTTCTTCTTCTTGTAATTTCTTTTGTTGTTGTTCAGTTAAGGAAACTTTAGATGCTTCTAAATCTTCTGGAGACATTGCAATCATAATTGTTTCTTCTTCTTCTGCATCTACATATTCAACAACACCATCATTAAGTAAGGAAGTCCAATTATACATATTTTCAGAATCTTCATCGTAATCACCATATTCAGAATTTAATAATTTATGAATATTTTCTTTTTGTAATTTCAACTCACCATGAGTTTCAGATTCTGGATCATCATCCACCACAAACAATGGACGATAAACACGACCAGCATCAGTGAAAATTTTAAATTCTTTTTCTCTAATATCTCTAATAATGGAAACTTCAGGGGAAATATCACCTCTTCTTCTTAAACTACGCATGGTATCAACTAATTGAGATGGTTCTCTATGAGTACCTACCCAAACACCATTAACGAATACTCTAGTGGAATCTGGAGATGTAGAAGGAACATAATCTTCTAATGGTTCCATACCCCATTCTTCCAAGAAATATAAGATAGGTTCAGAGGAAGTACCAACTGAAATACAAGACATAAGAGATAAATTTTTAACCAACCCACACGCTTGACCTTCCGGAGTTTCAGCAGGACAAACAAGACCCCAATGAGTATTATGCAATTGTCTAGGTTTGGCAATTTTACCATCACGACCAATTGGAGTATTAGTTCTTCTTAAATGAGATAATGTGGAAGAATAAGTATAACGATTTAAAACTTGAGAAACACCTGCACGAGAACTCATTGCCTTTTTCTGTTCACCCCAATTACCAGTAGCCAAAGAATAACGTAATCCATCAGTAATAGTTTGAGATTTCACTGCCAAAGTCAAATTAAATTCCTTATCATTTTCAACACATCTTTGCATATAATTATAAATATCCTTGGTTAATTTTCTGAACAAGATACGGAATAAGTTTGCCAATAATGGACCTGCCAAATCTAAACGTTTCTTACCAAAATGATCTCTATCATCAGGTTCTTTTCTTTCTAATGCACATAAAAGTAATCTATTTACCATATAACCCAAGAAATAAGCTTTTCTAGTTTCAAAACCTTCTTCTTGAGTGATATGAGGTAATAATTCTTTTTGTAAAATATCTTTAGCATATTGAATACGTTTTTCTCTTCTAATACCTAAAACACCTCTTCTACCAATAAAATCAAGGGCCACTTCTCTTTCTTGAATGACAAACCCTTCTTCTACACAAGGTTTTAACATTTCCAACATTTGCCAATCATTGGCATCAAAGCAAATATGCTCCAAGATATCACCATCAGGAACAACACCCAAAGCTCTAAACACGATTACAATTGGAATATCTTCCTTGATATAAGGTAAAGTGGCTTTTATAGTTCTCCCAGTGGTTCCTTTATCATCTCTACCATATAACTTAATTTGCATTGAAGAAATTAAACGAGAACCTTTTTCAATGGCAGATCTTATTTCGGCAACATGAGAAATTGGAGAAGGAGCAGCTTTCTTGAAAACTTGAACAATATTGGCTGCTGATCTTTCTTGAGCAATTAAGACCTTTTCCGAACCATTAATAACAAAATAACCACCCATATCATAAGGACATTCTTTCAACTCATAGAATTCATGTTCGCCTAAATCTCTCAACATACAAAATTTGGATCTTAACATAATTGGTACTTTACCCAAATAGACTTTCGTTTGAGGATCTTCTTCGATTTTTTCTTCAACCCATTGTAATTCATTATTAACTCTTTTGTTATCATCTGATCTAAATGATCTTTTGGTCATATCTACATATAAAGGTGAAGAATAAGTTAAATTTCTTAATCTGGCTTCTTGTGGGAACATGGGATGAGTGGTACCATCACCTTCTGTTTGCGTAGGTTTGGAGATATAAATCTTACCAAAAGTGATTTCATATCTTCTATTTTCATTATCATCTTCAGAAGTATGCTGGGCTGGTTGGTCTAAGATTAAATGGGAATCTTCCCAAACAAGTTCTTGAATTGTGGTTTCAATGAATTCATCAAAGGAGTCCAACTGTTGAGAAACCAATCCCTTTTCTTGGAAAAACGCAGAGATACAGGTCCAACAATCTTCTGGCGTAATCACCAGTGGTTCATTATCGTAACCGTATTGCTCTTCCTCAGACATACTGTGGCAGGGCTTGTTGAAAATGGGTTGTTTCGCCTCTGTTGTGTATAAAAGATTTAGTTTTTCAGAATGAACGAGTAAGGGTTACCCGGAAGTATTGCTGGGATCTTCAAGACAGGCAATATTTAGGAAAAGCGCGAACATTGCGAAATGGGAAATGAGAACGGGAGCCAAGTGCACTCCAAGTGCGAAGTTTGGCTGAAAGTTACAAAGAACTGAGGGAGAAAAAAAAAAAAAAGAGGAAAAAAAAAACTAACAAAAAAAAAATTAAAATAAAACTCAATCTGAAAAATTTACCGTTCAACATCAATCGAATAAACCACCTTCAAAATGTCCAAGTTTTTGAATTTTGTACGTTCGGTTCACTATAAACCACTCAAGAAGTACCCAGTGGTTAACATCAAGGATGTAGACTTGACCAGAGGCCGTGGGAAGAAGCCAACAAAGAAGCTTCTTCTTTCCCAAACTGTCACCGACACCCTTTTCCCATCCACAGAAATTAGTAAATTATATCAAGAAAAGGGGGCAGTGGTTCCTCGTAAATTCTTTACCAATAGTGAAGCTATCAGTAGAAGATCCCTTGAATTGTATCAAGAGGCTATAGCCACCGGAGAAGCCCATTTCAGAGTTGGTGAGAAACAGGTATACTTACCAAAAGCCAGAGTGATCTTGTTAAGACCGAACGCCAAACATACTCCTTATCAAGCTAAGTTTTTAGTACCAAGAAATTTTAATAAGTTGGATTTGAGAGATTACCTTTGGCATGTATATGGACTTCGAGCTTTGAACGTAACCACTCAATTATTACACGCTAAATGGCAAAGAAATACCAATGATTACGCTCGTCACAGAGGTCCACAATTCAAGAAAATGACAATCGATATGGAAGAACCATTTGTGTGGCCATCTTTGGAAGAAGGTAGAGAGGAAGAGGCCAAGGCAAGAGCTTTCCAAACTCAATCTAGAGCTCAAATAGCTGCTTTACAAGGTGAAGGTGCCCCTGTGCCTGAAACTGTATTGGACGGTTTATACACCAAGCCTAAATTGGCTAATCAGTTTATTCCACGCAAGTTCAGAGTGAAAGGATCTAAAGAATTGGAAACTTATAATACTAAAGTCGGTGAAAAAGCTAATGAAAAATTGGTTTCTGAATACTTGAAGCTTTAAAATTATTTACTAACTTACACATATCTGTACATATTTAAAATACATACAACCATAATTATCAAATAACCATAATTGTCAAATCCCATTTTAGTCATAAAGGGTCCCTAACACTCAAACCGTCCTTGTGCTGCAATTTTCTTTGTATTGTTGTTATTGTTGTTAGTTGTTTTTGACTTTTATCTCCCTTCATCTAACTTATGTCATTCTACTGTGAATAAAAATAAAAAATAAAACAGTGTATAATACCATATAATATACTATTAGAAAAAGCACACTCTCTATCCCGTTTCCTAGTCCTTTCATCCTTGAATCACCCAACCCAATTCCAGGAATTACCATAACCATTACCATAACCATTACCACAACCATCCTTTAGTTGATTCCTTTCTCATATATGTTCCATCTGTTGACTCTTTCGGTTTATCAATTATATCAAACTCTTCCTCAGGTTCCTTACTATTTTCAATTTCGTAATTTTCTGATCTTGATAATGAACTAGATTGTGCTCGAGTGGTAAATGCAAATGATGCCATTTTCAAAGGTGCCAATCTGTTTAAAAATAGTTTCCCTTGACTAATCCATTGATCGAAATTAGGTTGCAGAAATATACCAACTTCATTACTTAAAGTAGGTTTTAAATATTGATAATATATTAATCCACATCCGTTTTTCATAAACTCCTCCCATTCTTTTTCCACATTGCCAACTGATACTTCTCTTGGAGAAGCAGTCATTATTGGCACTAACATCCAAATAAATAATCCACATTTAAGTAACAGGTATAGTGGGATCGTTTTTTGTAAAAAAAATATCAGTTCTATCAAGCTGTACGATGCATAAACGATCCAATAAATCAACCATTTCTGCAGTTGTAATAAAGAAGCTTGAAGAACATTTAAGTCGTGTAAGTCATCTTCGGTAGCACTTATAGACCCTCCGCTATTTGAATTTGAACCGGCGCTTACCCTTTTAATTAGTGATATAATAGGAACATTGATCCCAGCAATTGAAATAGATCCAGAGGAAGAAGCAAGGGCATGTTTCTGATATTTTTCAAAAGCCTTATATGAAGCAAAAATAGGGTACAATGTTGAAATAGCGGAACTAATTCATTGTTAGTAAGTAAATTGGAGAAAATCGCTAGCTTCAAATGAGCTTGTCCAATATAGTCATTAATTTAGCCCATGTGTTACCCCGTATAAATGTAAATATTACTAAGGGGCAAGAGCATTATAAATGCCTGTATTTGGCCATAAATGGCAGGAAAGCCTGATTATGGACAGCTCAATTACCTCAACAATTTCTGAGTTAACTTTATATCAATACTTACGCTAATATACTGAAAATTCCAGTCATATTTGAAGTATATTCAGCTGTTAATGTTTAGATATTAGATTGTTACAAGACGCAAAAAAAAAAAAAAAAAATGAAGAGATCTTATCTGTGGGTCACACATGGTGGTGCACAAAGGAAGAGAGGGGTTGGTTATATGCAGGTTGGTTGCAAGATTCAAATGCAAATTAGTGTAACGAATAATTATCGATTTAACAACAAACGGTAAAATAAGTTGGTGAATAAATACAAACGAAATCATACCAGGATTTAACTAAATTTTACAACATTTAAATTTGAATATGAATTCAAAATGGATTACTAGGTTTACGCATATACTTTTTTTTTCATTTTTGTATTTCTGTACTTATATATTCACATTTATACACCAATTTAATTATTCAAATTTATTATTCCAAGCATCCCATCATAACTTTATATGATAGAGCTAATATTTGTCACTAGTGCTATCGTCTAATAAAAATTTCTTCTTAGTTAACTCAGAAATATTCCACTCATAAACAAGTCTCTGGAATTCTTCATCCAACGCAATCTTAGTAGGACTTTCTTTGATACCTCCGGTCACAAAATAATCACCACCATTTTTTTCCGCAGTCAAAGAATCATCTAAAACAGCTTTTAATGATGATAATGCGCCTTCTTCGTTCGTCACACCATTTGTGCAATCAAGCACTTTAATTCCACCTTTAACAAAGAAACCAAGGAAAGGAATTTCTTTCCAACGATTATAAAGATCGGTGTTGAATACCAAACCAGGATGAACAGGGATTGTTAATATTTCAGGGTGTAATTTGGTGAAATATTTGGCAAACTGGATTTGAGCCAATTTACTAACTCCATATCTTACCCATGTCCAACATAAATCAGGGGTATTATTCAAACGTGCGCTTGGATGATATTTTTTGAAAACAAATTTATGTGCCACACTTGAAAGTAAAACAATTCTGGGCTGAGTTTTTCCTTCTTTCGTCACATTATTAATATATGGTAATAACTTCAAAGTTAAAAGTAGTTGAGATACATAATTTACTTGGTATTGAATGTCGTACCCATCTTTAGTTAATTTAAAAGGCTGTGCCATTATACCCGCATTGCAAATCAAAACATGTAACATTGATTCTTTACTTGCAAAAGCAGTTACTGTTTCTTCTATTGTATTCAAGTCCAATAAGTCAATATAAACATGGTGCAATTCACCAAGGAATCTTTGCTCTTTTTCAGATTCAGTATATTTACTAATTCGCTTCTCAGCTTCGCGTTGAATTTCTTCAAACGCTTTGGTCGCATTTTCACTCGATCTTCCAGCAAGATACACAATAAATCCGTGTAAATAAAGATGAAGGACAGTGTAAAATCCAACTCCACGGTTACCTCCTGTAATTAAGGCTACTCTTCTATCCTTTGTAGGATCCAAATAGATTCCTGTTTCTGGGTTATAAAATGAGTTTCTTTGCATATTTTTTGATCTGATTAGTTTAATGTATATTTATCAAAGAACTTGCTACATATATATATATATATAGATATCATATATTATGTATTCAGTTTTTTGATTACTTATCTGATTACTATAGCTTTTCAAACTAAAGAAAAAGAAAAAGAAAATAAAATAAAATAGAATAAAAAAATAAAAAACATTTTTTCATTACAATATGTTTCTCATGGGTTTGTCAATGTGCTATACTAAGCAAAGGCAAATTGCATGTGAATCGAAAAAATTGATGACTAAATAAGCTGTAAGTTACAGCAAACTTCTACAAGTTACTGCTATGTAATTCATAAAACATGGCACAAACCTCTACAAGTTTCAGCTATGTATGATAAATTTTTAAGCTTACATCTGGATTTAACATTTAGTTCCATTGTGTTAAATCCGCATTACGGGTTACGGGGAAAACTAATTTGTCATAATGCAATCTATACGCTAATTTGTCATGAGATTCTCGTTGCTATTTGCCCCAGTTTTTTTTGGATTTTTGCCTTTCTTGTCGGAAGTATCTTTGGTCTGTTGCTTAACTTCAATACTCATGGTATTCTTACACCCAGCAACCAAAAGTTCACAAATTATGTTATAATAGAAGGAATACATCAATTATTTACTTTATGGACTCTACGGTTTTGGTGAAATTGTGAAAAAAAAAAAAAGAAAGAATTTTTAGTTGGTTCAATCATTATTGCCTCTTGTCAATTTCTCATGACTTACGATTAATGTATACATATTCTCTAATTATTGACAAGGATCATATTGATATGAGTTAAAGATATAACATTGTGAGCTATCTACTACGTTACAAAAAGTACCTCAAGCTGTTGCGAAATTCATATCAATAGATTAGATTAAATTCTCAGTCTATTTGCTAAAAGAACAAGAATCACACTTTCTTGTCCATTATATCTGACATAAACTCTAGTATCAAAAAAAAAAAAAAATAAAGGTAATTAAAAATTCATTCGTTTTGTTTTAAACCCGACAAACACAGGGGAAATTGGCATTGATATTTCAAGGAAGATATAAAAAAAAAAAATTCATAATAACATTTTACACCCCAAGGATATTATTTGAACCGTAGGAAGCCTTAACCACAATTAAAATATAAATTAGTCACCACAATATGGCCCAAAAAAAGAACAAACAAATATACAAATTTACAAAGCGCCAAAGCTCCATAAAAAAAAAATACAAAGAGGTTACTTTGTGTTGATCATTAATAATTAATTATAGATTATTGATTACTGATTATTGATAAAATGAGTTAGTGACTATTGTTCGTAGTTTTAGGCTGCTTAAACATGTCATACAAATACCGAGGCTTTCGACAATAATGTTATACAGGTTGAAATGTTTTTAAACACAAGCAAGGTAATTTAAATCTGACAAGAAATGAATATTCCCACGACTAATTCAGGAAAAGCATGCATTTTCCCGAATCGATCGTTCAACATTGGGGTAATACTAAATAGTACTTCTTACATGCATGTAAATAAAAACTTGTACAGAAAAAATAAAATACTCGATAACGTACTTAAAATAGCTACTTAGTGCAATGACAATTAATCATGATTCATGCTATTTCTCTTCCCAAATGTATATAAATTTTTTTTAATTTATTTAATTTTATTAAGCGCCTCTAGCTTTTAACTTATAGTTGAAGTATAATGTATAAAATGAGTTTACTACCCATTGCCTCATTTCAAACTCAAATTGTAAAATCCACAGTTTGTTGATGAGAATTTTTTTTTATGTTGAATTGATAATTGAGATCGAGGTACTATATTTTAACGAAAAAATAGTTCAAAAATAAGGGCTTGACGTAATGCACAGAAATACTTGAAAATGTGGGAAAATAGAGATTTTTCATATTCAAATTCCTAGTTATATCAACATGGTAACATGGACTAAATGTATAAAGTGAACCAACCTAGACATAAAGAATATATAAGAAAAAAACTTTTTTTTTTGTAAACTTCTTTATCTAAACCTTTGATTTCATCTATATGAGCCTCACCTTATCTTCTCGTAGTACTCAGTGGTACTCTACTTTTGCTCTTGTGACCGATTCTCCTAGAAAGTGATGTTGATTTTATGTCAATGAAATTCGCAAAAAGAAAAAAAGCAAAATGCGACATATTTCAAACGGCTCCACCTATAAAATGCCGTTTGGAAACCGGCCCGCTGATAATTTTAAGCACATTTATTGGCGGATATACAAATATTGAATAAAAATAGATGAGATTTGGTAAAACTTTCCTGCAGAAAACTTTTAGTCTTTAAACTAGACTTAATGATAAGCAAAAGTTAAAATCGTAACCAATTTACCATCATCGTAGCAACCACTATTCTTAATATTTTGTGAAGATCATTTGGTGTTGAGAAGTTATTTTCTTTTAAAAAAATGCCTATGTTAGCTTTATGTTCGAAAATAATTTAATATTCTCTTATAGGTTAATTACTCTTTATATTATTTTTTGTATTGTACCTATTGATTAGTTTGTTTTTTTTTTAAAAAAATTTTTTGTTTTTTTGTTAATTTTTTTTTTTTGAGACTTACCCTCCTTTGTGCTATATTGTCATATTTATCATTTGCATATTCTCCTTTATCTTAAAATTTTACATAACTTTTTAACTCCTTGTTTCCATTTTGATTTCGAAGTGGCCTAACTTGAAATCGAAATTAAATATTTGAAAATACTACTTGACTGTTGTCATTTTGAATCTTGTAACCACATAGCTGTTGTTCTTGATACATATATTTTGAACAACTTAGATTTCGATAACCCCCATCATTAGTTTATTGGTTGATATACTGTATGGTCAAATATTGCCTCTAAGTGACTATTTTTTTAAGCAGTTGTTATATTTGTCAGGAAATATCTACTTCATCAAATTTATTATTGCCAGAATCTAAAAGCCCTGATTACTTGGACTTTACAACGAAGTAGAATAGAAGTTTGTTAGTACCAAGAGCGGCTAGAGAGAGAGAGGAAAGAAAAATCTGTGACTTTTTTTTCTAAAATATACAATTTCACTAAGCAAGCGAAGAAACCCGGTTAAGCTCAGGTTTCTCTTTTAAAATTCTTAATTCGTCGAACCCAGATTACAACTTAAGAGCTAGATATCCTTCAGAACCATGTTCCAACTTGGAATATTCCATTTCCCCACAGAAAAGGGTCAGAATCCCTTGAATTTATTTAACTTTAAATCACCCATATTTGCTTATCTTCATAATTTACTTTTCAGGAAAAATTTGTCACTATTTCCTAAATACAGTGAGGTTTTCAACTTTGCAAATACTAAATGTGGCCCCAAATTTTGTGCTGTTGACGACTTGGATCCATTTGATACTTATAATGTTCAGGAATTGATTGAGTTTCAAAGTTTCAAGCAAGGGGATAATGTTATTAACTCGTCTTTAGGTGTATTCGGCATGGAAGATAACTTAGTCTCCAGACAAGCATCCCATGCCGCACTGATGGTAAGATTTGCTAATGGTGGTGGATATGATGATGATTATGCTATACCGACTCAAACTAGTCAAACCCATCAACATCAACACCAAAATCAATATCCACACCCACATCAAAATCAAAATCATCATCAACATCAGCATCATCAGCATCAGCATCAAAATGAGCATCAAAATCAGCATCAACATCAACATCAACAACAACGTCATCTCCACAATAATAACTCTTTTAGTGAACCCATTCAAATGCCACAGTTGCAATCAAACCCTTCTAATGAGGCAGCATTTTTCTTTCAAACAGAAAGCACGATGTCACATTTTAATCTTAATATGAGCCAGCTGGGCCCTGATCTTATTGGAGACAGATACTTTGATGATTTTGTGCGTACATCTACAGATCAAGCAGATTACCAATCTATATACGGTTCGTCTTCTGATAGCTATGTCAGTCCATTGGATGATGATTTTTTCAAGAAATTCAGCCCTCAGACTAATATTTGTAGCGAAGATGCATTATTCAAGCTGCGTGAACACCTGCTAGTTTATCAAAATGGATTTGAAGTCAATGATCAAGAACATTTCACTGACCAACAGGTCCAGGCGCAGTCTTCACAATCTGAGCCTATTAGTAGGAAAAGAAAGCTCGATACTCCATCCCCTACCTCAACAAAGTCTTCTGTAAGTTATTATAGTGCTGATCATGCAGACTACATGATGAGTATGTCTCAGGGACCAAGAAATACCTCTGAGGTGGTTAGTGTAAAACAAGAACAAAGAGATCAACCTATTCCAAATGTAGAGAAAGTTGAAAAACATGCTTCTCAAAAGGATAATAATCTGGGTGAATCTAATAAGAAGGTTAAAACTGAAACAACTTCTGACGATTATAAATTCCAATGTACATTTTGTGATGCTACATTTAAAGTCAAAGGTTATTTGACTAGGCATTTAAAGAAACATAATTCCTCAATGGCTTTTGTTTGTCCTTTTTACCAAGAAATACCTAATACAGTATGTTCTACATCAAAGAAAAACGTTTTTTCCGGTACCAAATGTCATCCCACTGGAGGTTTTTCTCGTAGAGATACTTTCAAGACCCATTTAAAAGCTTTGCATTTTATCTATCCTCCAGGAACAAAACAAGTTGAACGAAACTGTATCGGGGGGAGATGTGCAGGATGTTTTAAATACTTTGAAAATAATCATAGATGGCTAGTAGAGCATATTGAAAAACAACTTTGTGAAGGGTCAGTTTCCAGGAATTAAAGGCATTTCAATGTTAATGCAATAATTTTAAATTTTTAATTTTTTTTTTGTTTCTTCTACAGAAAAGAATTGAAAAAAAGAACAAACGGAGAGGAATTAAAGTTTGAAAATTAAGGAAGAAAGAGACTTTGTCTGCAATTCATAATACAAATCAATTGATAGGAGCCGGCTCTGGTAAGTGGCAGTATTTTGAATTTTGTGGTATTTGATTCATTCATTTCCCCCTCTTCTTCTTGGTTGCTAAGTATTGGTGTCTGATACTTCGTTTTGTTTTCGGTTGAAAGTCCTCTATAGGTCGAACTTGAATGTTCCCAATCTTTGAGGAACTTGTAAATTAATAGCGATTTTTATTTTTTTTTTTCTGAGTATATGTGTGTAAATAAATTTTAGACGTAATTAAAGTTTACTACATTTTAAATCTTTAAATAATACTTTGTAAAATATAGTAGTTGATAAAATTTTAATTTGCAGTATAAAGCCAGTTGGAAAAATCGGGACAAACCAATTAAAGAGGTGTAGCAGCTGAGACACAAGTTGAAATCCAAGTTGAAATCCAAGTTGAAATCCAAGTTGAAATCTAAGTTGAAATCCAAGTTGAAGTTGAAGTGGAAATGGAAGCGGCATACTGTAAAAAAAAAAAAAAAGTAAACACATGATTCTACATGTGTGATACTTTGCATATTTTCATGATAGTGATGCAAACCTAACTTAACATAAAAGACAACCATTAGTGATTAACATTACAAATTGAGTTACGTTTGCAAATTTTAATACTAGCACCAACAGGAATTTAGAGTTTAAATTTCAAAAATCAATTGGGTAACCCAGTTTGTATGTACAAAATTCTACAGAAGTCAAATCATATAAGCAAGTAATTTTTTTTTTTTACTATTAAACTTGAAAAATTAATTTAGCTAAAATAATATCATGTTTTTATGCAATAAACTAGATTTCGAGAGTCTAAATTGAATTAGATAAGAAAAAAAAAAAACAAAACCAAAAAGCATGTAAAGTATTGAGAAATTAATGTTGCAGGTAACAGAGGACCTTTACCAATTTAACAAGTGAATTATAATGGTTTTCGTTCTCCTGACTCAATAAGGATAGTTAATTAGGAGCACTTTAGTAAAAAGAGAATTAAGTAAAAAGAATGATTTCAACCATTAATGTACACTAATAGTATAAACCACTACTACATGTAAATACATTTATAGTGAGGAAATTATACGAAGAAGAATCTGTGGGTAATTGTGTATCAAGTAAATTTTCCCTAGTCTTTCAAAACCTAATATTAAAAAAATGTAATCAATAACTGAAGTAAGACAAGCAATACTCTATGAAACCAATCATAATAATTCTCAAAATTAATATTTAGTTTGCAGAGATTTGCTACTTAATTATACTTCAACTCAAATCAAAATCAAAATTAAAATCAATATCAAAGTTAAAATCAAATGTAAAATTATAATCATAATCATTATCAAAATCAAAATCAAAATCAAAATCAAATTGATATCACAACAAAATAACCAAATCTGAATTTGAAATAACAATAACCTTAAACGATAAACATTTCATATACATGGCAGCACAACCCGCGTCGTAACTTTATTTTTCATTTTTAATCGCTTTTGGTTTTTGTTTGATCTCGCTCAAATTGTAGAAAAAAAAAATCAATGCTGAAGATTAAAAAATGGCCAAGTCATAACCAGCAAAGCATATTTCAAATCATTTGAGAAATACTCTGAATGCAAACATTGTATTCCAAAGAAGCTTCCCGTCTTGGATTTCATTGATTTATTTTCATTTATCATGTACTTCTCTAATACCTTAAATCTTCTTTGCTGATTTCACCATATATTCTGTACATATTTGTTGACATTTAAGAATGCTTTAGCCAGCTCTTTGGTAAACATTCCGCATTTGTTTTTTTAGAGCTTTTTTTTTTCAATTGTTTTGTTTTCTGGCACGACCCTCAATTTGCAAACATCACAAGAATCATCGTCTATAATATTTTTATTTAAAACTCCTTGTTTGTTTCGTTTGTACAAGTACAGTTGAAGTCCAGATCTATAATTTTTCACCATGGGACCCCTGGGTAACCAAGAGAAACAGCAGTCTGAATACCACTGTGAAAAGGACTCTGTCCCTACTGAAATGGATATATCCAATAGAAGAAACAAAGCTAATGAATATCATTCATCATTAAATAGATTGCCCACATTTGGAGAAGTATTGGCTAGGAAAACCCAATCTCCAGTGGACCTTGGATCTTTTTACATCTTTATGGATCAACATGAAGAAGCTATTGATTATTTAGATTTTTGGCTTGAAGTTATGCATCATTTAACTCTTTGCAAGCATTATGTAAAAGGTCTTAGAGAAAGTATCATTAGAAATAGTGTTGCCAATCAGCAACAACAACAACAACGGCAAAGTACCGGTGGATCTATGAAATTTTCTTCTCCACAACTTGCTGGGTATCGGAATTCTCAAGGATCAAGTTCACATCGTCAATCACTCCCATTTCTGGAAGTTTCTAAACATAAATCTTTATCCTCCTCTATTTTATTAGATTTAATTATGAATGATCGAAATATGTTGGAAGAAACAGACTCACATCGTTTATCTCAGTTTTTACGAGGAGAATTACTGCTTGACTATTCAGATCCAAAAGTGAAAGAATTACTTGAAGAATTTAAAAAGGAGCATTACGTAGATGCACCTACTACACCTACATCTCAATTCGGCCAATTTCCTAATACTCTGCAACTGAATTTGCATGCGGCAGAACCTGAATTGGGGGCTATATTGGATCAATATCCAAATAGAAGGATCCCTTCCTCGGGACTTTTAGATTTTGAGAATAATGATACTGGATATCTTGGTGCTTCCACCGTTAGACCTGTGGCATCAACGGAAGATTTTGCTGAATCTATTGCCGAACAAGTGGGGAGAGCCAAAGTGGCACTGATGTCTTCAAATCCTAAATATGTGCTGTATAACAGTGCAGTCAATAGCAATAATACTGGAGATAGTTTGCTCAATAACCAAGAACTGCAAGAACCACTGCAGCCACTGCAGCCACAGGATCAACGAGTTACGTCTCAAAACCTGGAGCAGAGTCCTTCTAATCTTTATAATAACAAAATTAATCCATCATTCCTTGAAAAACTTATCAAAGAAGCTAAATTGACACCTGATGGAGAGGAAATTTCGAGCAATTCTTTTGTTACTAGAGAACATCTTAGAGAATCCTCGCATAATCTTTTATTAAAATATTTTGTTGAAGATGCTGAAAAGAAAATTTCAATACCAAAAGAATTGAATGAATTTATTGTTAATGCCATTGAAAGAGATGGTAGAGACGATCCAGATGTATTTTCTGGGGTACGAAGTTATGTTTTCAAACTAATGGAAAGTGAGCTGTTCCCCAAGTTTTTATATACAGTGGCCATTCATAATATCACTGAATTTGGTTCAAAAGTCAGAATGATATTTGGTTTAATTTTACTTTTCTTTGCATTTTGGATTGCTTTCATTTTATTGTTTTTAAACTACGAAAAGCATATTCGAGCAGTGGTGGTGGTCCCATTTTTGATTGCATTTTATCTCATTGTTACATCCATATACTATATTGATCCTATTTTAGTAGCTCTTGGATTCAGTGAATCATTTGATAGAAATAGATATTTAATTAAAATTAAGGAAAAATTCGTTCGACGATTCCTTATCAAAAGATCCTTATGGGTTTTGTTTTTAATAGTGTTATTGACTGCAGCAATGGCGTTGATTTTCAGTTTAGTTCCAGGACATAGACTTTAATAATTTTGCATACGAATATAATGAAAAATGATATAATATAAAATAAACAAAGATTTTATAAACTCAACTATTGTACATATACTCTATTAATTAAATGAAGTTTAATTTGGTTATTCCAATGATTTTAAAGGTTGTGATTTAAGGAGGGGAGGGGGCGGGGGATGATGTAGCCCATTTATACTGCTTCCACCTTCACGCCACTTTTTTCTTTACTATTGGTTGCTTTAGATGTCTTCTTATCTCCTTCTTTACCTTTCTCCTTATCCTTATTATCCGCAATAGTATATTTAATATAGTTGACCTGGAATCCTGTAAATGTCTTGAATGTAGCAGGGACTTTGGTCCATTTCTTTACTTTACTCGTTTTATCCAATTTGTAGCCACTCAACAGATTCATAGTAAGCCCTGATGTGGACATTTCCTTGGGTCCAGTGTTAATTTTGTATTGGGAAATCAGTTCCAAATTGGCTGGCGAAGCCGCTTTAGGAGTCGCTGTCAGCAGTTTCTTTACTTTATTTTTGGATGAAAATGTAGGGAGCGTCTTAAGGAACTTGGTAGGAACCTTGATCGTGGCCCAATACGTCTTTTTAGCTGCGGCCATATTTGTGAAAAATTGAATTCAAGTGGTAAAAACTAATTAATAAATCCACGCGAGATTTCATCTTTGTTTGAACCCAAATTAAGTGCCGGATCCCTTTTTCCCTTAAAGATCAATTGATCGTCTTCTCCTTCCTTTTGTGCACTCTTTACGACTATATCTACTGCTAGATAACAAATGGAACCTCCATCCCGAATCCACCGCCTTCCATCTGTTCTTGATTATCTTCTGAATGGGCACAAACTTGATGTCAGAGCACATCAAAGGACATATGAAGGAGCATATACGCGAACCGCCATTGGAACTATTTCGTTTTCAATTCTCATACTTAAACTTTTCTCTAAGGAGTTTTTACCAATAGGGACAGTATATACTATATATGGTAGCATTTTGTTCTTTATTGGGGTTTGCAAATCCGCATCTATAGATGTTTACTATAATCCAGACAAAGATATGCAGATTTACCGTACAGCCGGTGATACAGTAGCAATATTGAGTTGTATTCTGTTGGCATGTTACTTGGTTTTATTGGTATTGATATGCAAAATGTGAGAAAATTGTACTGGTGCATTTGAAATACTTTTGCCGATTCTTGAGCAATCCCTTTGATGGATTTTTTTTATTATATTTATATACACATGATGAACTAAGTAAACAGCCCAAGCCCTATAACCAACACTTGCAAGAACACTTGTAAAGTCCAAAACCCCAATTTTTTAAGTCTCAACATTCTTGCCTCGTCATCGGCAACATATTCCACAAAATTATCGTACACTTCAGCCAGAATATCGTCCATAAGTAAACAGTCATACACTGTCCATGACCCACTAAAATCTTGTAAATTTTTCACAATTCGATTGGTAATTTCTATATAAGTGTTTTTCAGATTAATATAAGCCACAATCGGTCTAATAAAAGCATAATTAACATACAGAAGCTCGGGTGCTTTAAACGGCACTGATGCTCGAACGTTATTCAACCTAATGGTCAAATCGAGGACCAAATATTGAAGCACATCTTGTGAAGTAACTTGTTTCACTGATTCTTCTTCAATCAGTTTTATATCACTCTCTTCTTTCTTATGATACCTAAGCGTTTCCTTTTTAATCCTTTCTGCTATAAGACCAACAAGCTCAGAAATATTCATATCGTTATTTTCTCGCGGAACGAATAAATCTCCAGTCATATCAACTTTCCCATCAGTAATCCAACCAAACGGTCCTTCCAAGCCTCGATTCAAATGATCTACACTCAAAGAATCAACTCTACATCGAGTTACACGATGTATATCATCAGGTCGTTGTTGTGATTGATCGTAATCATCAATTCTTTGTCTCTTATGAACGGTGAATAAAGAATCGTCATAGCTGCCACTGATAAAATTGGCATTAAGAAAATCATAGAAAAGCCAATGTTTCCTTAACCTAGGTAATTCACAATTATAAATTGCCACTTCAAAAGGTCTAAACCCATCAGGTTGTAATAGTCGGAATAAAACGTCTTCCATTTTAAACTCTTCAAATTCAAAATCCCCAGGTTGATACTTATTTTTATAATTTGTTGCATCATCATTCTCAGCCCAGACCACATGAGTCCTATCTACTATTCCTCTCATTCCTTTGACTTCCATTGTTTCTATCATTCCAGTACCATTGATCCATTTGTTAAATGATAGCGAAACATTCACTTCTTCTATAGTTAAATCAAATTGAGTATAGTTCCCATCATCAAATTCATCTTTTTCGTAATCAGTATTCTGAGAAGTAGCGTAGGCTTCTTCCAGGGAACCTTGAATGAAAAGCTTTACTTTTTTAGGTCTTCTAGAAACATAACATTTTCTAAAAGAGATTTTCCCATCTCTCCATCCTGGAACTATAGCGTGTTCGAAAACAACGGTTAAATTCGAATTTTTAGTAATAAACTCACCCAATTTTCTGGCCACGAATTCTTGAGCGAATACAGTATTCGCAGTAAGGATAACAAGAGAGAAAAACGTCGTAGTCCCTAATATTACAAGGAGAACATTACCCATTACTAGCCACAGAAATAATGCAGAATAATCATCAGTATTAAAAGGACGATTCAGTCGTTTCATTAGCCATTTAAACCTCACTTTAAGTCGAGACAAAAAGTTATTCGCTCGAGCAAGTAATTGTACCTTAGTGGGATTTGCATAAGTCCTTACACTTGTTCGATTGATTACCTCTGGCTTTTGTAATTGGTTATTAAGTCGTGAAGTTTTCATACAATGTCTAGGGAATCTCAAAAACAGGGGGCGGGATTTTACCAAGATATTATAAGCCCTAAAGCTTCTTTGAGGTGTTAAGGTATAGTATGATGTAGTGGGGGTAATTCTAGGGGGGTTAAAACCCCGAATCAAGGGGTTATGGCCCATTTGGGTAAGTGTATGGCCCCTAAGAAGCCTCAAACCATTAATCATTGTAGGTTTGAAAGTATTGAAAAATGGGTGCGAAAGCAATATATGAAAATGGTCCGGTGCAAAAAAAAATTATATTAAACCGAAATGCAGCAACTAAAATTCAAACATCATTAAAACAAAATTTATAATCTCCAGAAACAATGTATAGTATAAAAAGGTTTCCAATAAATTGTTGTAATTAATTGGCTGTTGATGGGATTTTAAACTAAGTCAAAACTATATCAAGCAATCTTTCCAGTTTATTCAGAACATTTAGTATTCAGGTCAAAAAAAAAAAAAAAAATTCCCTTTCTTTCTCACGCTTAACGACATCTAAATGTAATGTAAGATTCTCTGAAGTAATCGTAGATTAAATAATTTAGTTCAATGTTAATCTTTAATATGAATTTTGTATTTCTGGGTTGCGAATGAAAATATCTTAGTGATGTAGCATCTCGCATCTTAATTTGAGGTTCTTCCTTTTTCTAAAATTGACATCACATCGCATATAAATTAAATTAAATTAATCATCTACTAACTAGTCTTTACCAAGAAGCTACAGCTTATCACCAAATTCCTACATTGCCCTAATCATCCAATCAACTCTATTTCCAAATACAAGTAACTCTTTACAGGAGCTTTCACCTCACAATTCTACACTCGATGTATGTTGATTTTATACAGCCTCTGCTTGGTATTACTATCAGTATGTTCGTTCCTTTGTCTTGTATATTCCAATGAATCTCTCTAAGTTAATTCTCCTTTTTTTTTTTTCTATATTTTTGGCTTTGTTTTAGACTGCGAATACAGATCGGTAGCTGGCGTATTGTAGTATAAGCAACTATAAAAGGTTCCCTAGTTGGTTGCAAGTTAATTTAATTATTAGAGGACTCGATCAAAAACTTCCTTTGTGGGTATTTGAGTATTTTAAACAATTTTATTGTATATGTAAATCTGTATATATTAGTGATTATAAAATTGATTTGACAGTTTATTAATGAGAATTCGGCAAAGTGAGACCCTAATTCCTTGTTATCCCCCTGCTGCTGATCTGGTCTTAACTATGCTTTATATAGTAAATTGGTGTGGTGCGCATGTGTAGCTGGTTACTTTTAAATATAGTGTGCTTATGTAACTGGTGGCACCCCTAGTATCACTGATATCCCTGGTATCCCTATATAACTAGCTGCTCGTATGATTATCTTAATCATATTAATCTTATAATCTTGAAGTGTGCAAATGAGTTTTACAACCTAAGCACGCTGAATTGTACCTAATGGGTAATGATTTCGCATTCCTTTGTAAGTATCCAACAATAGTCAAATACTGACCGTTTTCTTTCTCTTTTTTTAAAAAAAAAAAAATCTAGTTGTTTCACCGTTGCTGCATGGCGTTTATTAACCATTACACCCCCCATGACTTTTTTTTTTTTTTTGGCTCAATTTTCAACACGCTAGCTGCAAAGATATTGAAATTATTGAATTATATTTAGCCATTTAATTGTATATATTATTTGGTGCTGTCAGTATGAGTAAGTTCCCAAATGCATGCAATTATTTGGTACCCAATCAAGTACATTCTGGCTCTTCATCTGGTATAAATCACTAACTTGCCCTTATTATAGATGTGTTATCGGAAGTATATTTTAGAATTTAACCCCCACCCCTCCTCCCCCCACATGACTCACCTAAAATTATTTAATTGTAGCCCCAAAACTCTTTCGAATATATTCTTAATCTTATCTTCGCAATGGTACAATTTGGGAAGGCGTTTAGAGAAAAATACTTCTCATTACTCGATCTGGATGTTATTTCGGCAAACCATGGGTCTTATGGGTTGGTTCCAGATCCAGTGATGGAAGAATATATCAAACAAGTGAAAAAGCAGTATGCTTTCATAGACGATTTCATGTTAAATGAACAATTCCAACAGTACAAAGAGGCCGCAAAATTGATAGCATCGCAGTATTACTTTTGTGACTATCATAACGTAGCGTTTGTAGAAAATGCCACTCTGGGAGTCAATGCTGTTCTTAGATCTCTTAAATTCAAAGCAGGTGATAAAATTGTCATGGCTAACACAACATATGGTAGCTGTTATAATACAGTCAAGTTTTTGCAGAAAAGAATAGGGGTAATCCCAATAGTGGTGAATTTAGAGTACCCATTGGAAGATGAGCAAATTCTTGATTTATTTGAAGCTCAATTGCCAGGGGCCAAATTGGCTCTTTTCGATGCTGTAACTCTGATGCCTGGGGTTCGAGTTCCGTTTATTGAACTCACAAAACTATGTCAGAAATATAATGTTCTTTCTTTAATCGATGGGGCCCACTCAATTGGTCTCATTAAAATTAATTTGGGTCAATTAAAACCAGATTTCTACGTTTCCAATTTACATAAATGGTTATATGTTCCAGTAGGGTGCGCTGCACTTTATGTAAATCCTAAACATCACGCTGAGATTCAAACTATGCCCATAAGTCATTCATACGTCGATGATGATGTACCTGCGCAACCTGATACTTTATTGCAAAAATTCCATTTCGTTGGTACTAATAATTTTGCTTCAATTGCTGTCATTGCAACTGCAATCAATTTTAGAAACCAAATTTGTGGGGGAGAGGATGCTATAGCTAATTATTGCACTAATTTGAATCGCCAAGTCGTTAAGTATATTATAAAGACTTGGCCTTTTGCTCAATTAATTGAAAATAAATCTAACACTTTAACTACTCCTTCAATGGTATCTTTTTATGTTCCCTGTGATAAATTTGTTGAATTTTATAATATCCCATGTACCATAGATTGGCTTAATCAGGATCAAACTGGAAAATTACATGATAAAGTGGATTACTATTTGATGAAAAAATTTCGTTGTAGAGCTCCATTTTATTTTGAAAATGGTAAGATTATGATTCGATTCTCATGTCAGATTTACAACGAATTAATTGATTACGAGTATGTAGTGAACAAATTTGTTGAATCATTCCGTATATACTTTAATCAATCTGATCAATCTAAGCTCTGAGAGGAGGGCATCTTACATAACAAATTCAATATACTTTATATTTAAGTGCTAATTAATATTAATATCCACATTGATTTGGATAAGTTCTGTCAGTTAATGGTTGAGGGAAGACCTCAGCTTGTACTAATCTTCTGAAATCCCATTCAACGGCATCTTCAGTCTTCCAACACCAGTAAATCCAACCTCCAGATTGTTCATATGCATCTAATTGAGCTTCAATGTATTTTCTAACGTTAGTTCTGTAAGTTTCCGGCCACTTTCCAAGATCAGTGTAATTATCACACAGATCAATAAAAGCGGTGTTATCATAATCACCAGACCAACGAGCACCATGTCCAACACCATTTAACCATAAGGCACAGTCAGTCAAAGCAGCCAGCCATTCCCCAACAACATTCCAATGACCTTCCTTCTTTTGTTCTGAACCCCAGTCACAAACTTTAGTAACGTGTTCATCTATAGTCTTATGTAAGTCTTCAGAATTGAAAACTTGGTAGTGGTGGTGATCAACGACAACGTTCCAGGCTTGGTCAACAACAAGGAAATCATCCCAATAACCAACATCTTTGAAAGCATCATGGATGATAACTGCATTGTACAGAGGAAGAGCTCTCATTTGATTGTAACCCTTGGTGTAAAAATCTTTCAATTCGTCCATGTCTAAAATTGGACCCAATGGTTCATTAAGTAATTCAATACCAATAACAACGTCTTCATATTCAAAGGCACCATATTTTTTAGACATATATGCAAGAACTTCAAGGGTTGTTTGAACATTGTCACCTTTTTGAAATTCGTATGAGTCTCTGAGACCAGAATTATCAAATCCATTTTGAGAACCTGGGGCACCGTGCAAGTCAACCCAGGCGTATAAACCATTATTTCTGCACCATTCAAGAGCTTGATCCAAGTATTTTTCTTGTCCTTGAACATATGGATCATCGTCAAGCGTTTTAAAAGCCCAGTACCCAATTGGAATTCTAACCATATTCAAACCATATTCCTTAATGGTTTTGAAATCTTCTTCAGTGTACCAAGTCTTCCAATGAGTTTCTAATCTTTGCTTAGCCAAGGATTTACCTAAAGCTTTAGTGTAATGATATTCATCAACAGGAATTTCATTTTCTGGCCATTGTTGGAAAAGTGAAGGTGTGATATATGGTTCTAACACAAACCAACCACCTAAATTTACTCCTCTTATTTTATCATTTTGATAGTCCCATTGTAAGCCTCTTTTTCTTTCATATCTTACTGAAGCACCAAGAGCACTGGATATTAAAAGGGTTAAAGCAACAAAGATGGAAGAATACATTTTTAACTAAAAATTAAAAAAACGTATCTCTTTGTTCAATTGTTTAAATAAATGTTGCAAATGCAAATGCGGTATGAGCCACTCTAAAAGTTAGTATTAACTGTACTGGAAAAGCTGGTGAAAGCTACTAATTAGAAACAATGGAAAAAACACAAAAGGCTGCAAATCGTATTAGACACAAGGGGTAGATATATATATAATATTCAGCAACGGTAACTTCTGTTTTAGGTAGTTCAATATTATCTTGGTTGTCAATTAGTGCGTGCACCTCAAACCTTTGAGTATGAAACCCCCATTCATTCCAAGTTCTTGGATCGCAATTGTATTTGACGCGAAAAAAGATTTACTGCATTACCTACCATAAATGGCAAATTAGGGATTTATAATTTTTTTCCGGTGCGATAGAACAAATCCTAATGTGTTATCTAACAATCATTTGGTTTGAAACAATAGATCAAATAAAATGTGAAAAATAAAAATTGTCTTGCAATGGATCAGGGGGGGTGCGGTATTATTAGGAGGTTCGGTATGGTTTTAGTTGCTAACCTACGAATTACCTCTCCGCATCATTGTGAATGAGGTACACACACACGCACACACACGCACACACACATGTTCATAACTTTCAAGTATGATGTTTCGTCAAACATTATAAACCCACTGGGAGTATAACGCTTCCATCACCTTTTCATTACTCCTCGCATTTAAAATTCAGTCTTTCGTCCTCTTCAAAGTCCATATTCAACCTGAGAAAAAAATTGAAAAAAAAAAAAAATACCATACACAAATCCATAGAAGTCTCACTTATGAGTGTCATGAGTGCCAGTTGCATTTTCCAATTTCATCTCTAAGAAATCTCGTTGATACATACAAATTAAAAGGATAGTAAAATATAACGAATGAAGTTAAAAAGTCATGAAGGGTTAGGGGTTTCAACACTTTATATATCATCCAGCCAACTTATGTATTTATCATCGGATATTAATAAAACGTGTACAAGGTATAAGGGCACATACTCCAGTGCCTTATTTGCATGAATTTTCAGCATCAAAGCTGCACTTGTATTTTCTTTGCTGGTATTTTTCTTTTTCTTTTTTTATATTGTTTTCCATAACACCAAGCGTTTTATTTTTGAGGTAGTTCATATGGCCGAATAATACCTAATAAGGTTTAATGACACTAGCAATACCTGAATTATTAATTTATAATTTATTTACTAATATTATCCTTGCATATTTAGAGTTTTTTCGAATAATGTAAAATTGTAAAACAAGTGTAAAATTTTTCTATGAGCTTGAATTCAAACAGTCATTACCAGTAATTCCATATGACTAAAAATTAAATAAGTTTAATTAGATTTATGTTTTACCCCCCATAGAATTCAAAATGACATTCAAGTATTTGAATATATCCGATATTTTACCATACCAACTATACTATCTACCATGTAGTTCTAGCTAATTTATGCTCAGCGCAAAATGATTTTCTTACGCACCCCTGCCAAATGGGCTCAAAACTATACTATTATTAAAAATGTTCTTTCAATGCAGGATGCTGTATACGTTAGCATCAATACAGAAAAATGTAGTGGATAAAATATGTAACAAAGTGAAGTATGGTTCAAATACAGGCTTTGGAGTTTAGATATATGGCTTCAAAGGCTTTCAAGAACGTACGTGTAAAATTTGTTTTTCTTTACTTTTCTTTACGTGAATGTTTCCAAATTACAACACGACCCTTGATATGTCTTGCAGGTTAAATCACATTCTTAGATTTCATACTGTATCTTGGTTCTATATGCTTACTTGACTTTGGAAATGACTAATGTGATGGGATACTTTACCAAATTTTTCTGCTATATATAGTATATTTTTAAAAATAGAAGATATGGTACTCGATTGTTTGTTTACAATTTGTTTATTCTTTGTTTACTATTTGTTTAAAGCTTGTTTATTTTTTTTGTTGTGAGCACTTTGGTTGTTTATGTTATTAAAGATGATGGGGGAAAATCTATTACTTAAAAGCTAATCATATATTATTTATATATATATATATATAGAAAAAGATAAGACGGATAATATACTTGGCGGCTGGCGAAAAAAAAATTATATGTGTAGAAAAAAAAATTAGTCATAATAGCAATGATAATGATAATGATTATAACAATACAATAGTAAATGTAAGAATGGTGATATAACCGATAACTATTCTAGCCATAATACTAAAGTTATTGATAGTAATGTAATAAGGATAACAAAAGCAATCATTTTTTTAATAAAACATATCAATTGTTTATAAAGTTAGTTTACAGTAGCGGCAAGGTTTTGATATGGAATTCGCATCTTTTCGATGGGTGTAGATGTTGCAATCTTATCCACTAAATCAATATTTTGATTATTAATCTTATTGCAATTCGATTAAATAGTTCCGGTTGTGTACACCATAGATTGGTTTTGTCCATAATAGCCACACCGGGTTTAAACCCGACTGTTTAATGTATAGTTTCCAATTTTTAATTTTAGTACACTCTATTTTTAACCATCCACAATTGGATCCTCTGGTTAAGGTTTTAACTGAATAAACAATTGTTAGTTTCTCAATTGTGTCGCGCTTCACTTTTATTTTTTTTGTTGCAGTTTTACCTGAAAATGCTCATTTCGAAACAAAATTATGTTTCTGAAATGAAAGTCAATTGAATGATAAATAAAACATTTACATATATTATATCACTTATTAAAAACAGAAACTGTTAATCTGCATCAATTTTACGACTCTTAATTACCACTTTTTGCGTATCTTAGTATCGAAATATCACAAACACATTTCAATTTTTTTTTTTTGATCTACGATTAAGTTATGCTCTCGTGACTACAAAAATAATAGAAAAAAATAAACCTGCACATAAAACTTTAGTTGGTACTTTTAATGTTGATGCAGATTGATTTCTTACCATCAAATGTCACACATTGATGAAACACCTCTTCAAGAGGTTAATACAGGGTGCTTATCGATATCTAATGCGTTTTTACCGAAGCAGTACACTTTAGACTTGAATGTTACACCTACAAAGCCCATGTTCACTGGTGATATTGCCATTGACATGCGTAAAAACGATCGATTTGTTGCCAATGGTAAACAACAAAACACTATAACTCTTCATAGCTCTAAGTTGGTAATTACTAAGGCAGTAATCGGAGATCAGAAGTTAAAGATACTTTATAATAAACTGGAAGAAACAGTCACTTTTACTCTGGAATCTAATTTACCTGATTCTTTTGTTTTAAACCTTACATACGTGGGTCAAATTAATAGTGTTAAAACTTTTAATGATCCAACTTTTGGTTTATTCAAAACAAACTACCTTGATAATATTAGTGGGAATGCTAGTAATTTGATATTTGCCACTCATAACCAACCATTTTTCACTAAAAAAGTGTTTCCTTTAATTGATGAAATTTCTTTCAAAGCTCCTATTAAACTTTCTGTCACCACTTTAAACAAATTTAAAGTAATTTCTAATGCTCAATTGGCTCTGAAGGAAATGATTTCAATGTCTGAGGATGCAAAGTTCTCTTTTGAACTTACTCCTCCAATGCCAGGTCATTTGTTTGCTCTTGTGTTTGGTGATTTGGAATACATTGAAGTAGAAGTGGAAAAAAAATTACCTATGAGATTTTACACTCCAATAGGTGAATCTCAAAATGCCAATTATCCTTTGCAAGTGGCTCAAAAAGTTATTCCTGAGCTTTCCAAGATTTTCAATCAAAAATTCCCACTTACAAAAATTGATTTTGCCGCTTTACCATTCTTATCTGACCATGTTATGGAAAATTGGGGGTTGATTACTTTCAATCAACATCAAATTTTACATAGTGAATATGATGAATCGATTTTGCAACAAACAAAGAGAGTCGTGGCTCATGAATTGGTTCATCAATGGGTGGGTAATTTGGTCTCTTTTGATGACTGGAAATATATGTGGCTTAACGAATCTTTTGCTACTTGGATGGGTAATTTGGTCTTATCAAAAATTAAAATGGATCCTCAGGATTCCTCTGAATCTTATCATTTGGAAAATATCATGGAAACTGAAGATTTAATGCAAGCAGAAGATGAATTGATAGATTCAGATTCCCCAATTTCTATTAATAAATTCATGAGTCTGATTTCTTGTAAAGCCTCTACCGAAATTACAACTCACGAATTTTTCAACAAGGAAATTTATGAAAAAGGTATAAAGCTTTTGAAAATGATTCATGGTGTATTAGGAGAAGAAAATTGTTTTAAGGCAATTCAAAGCTTTATAGATAAATATAAATACACCTCAGTGAAAGCAACAGAACTCTGGTCCGAATTCATTTCAGCTTCTGGAAATGGAGGAGTTTTATCATTTATTCATTCTTGGCTTTCTTACGAAGGATATCCAGTTGTATCTGTAGAATTACAAGATGCCAAAGACATTATAGTGAAGCAAACGGGACCTCATACTTATCATTTACCATTAAATTTAAAATCCAAAGATGGATCTATTGTTCAATCAATTTTTTCAAAAGATGAAAATGAATTGCTAATCGAACCCCAGGACTTAGTTTGCATTAATTCTGGTAGACTTGGATATTATAGAGTCAAATACAGTCCTCAGTTATTTGATCGCATTGAACTCAGTGTATCAGGCAACTTATTCAGCAGCGCCGATTTGGCTACTATTTTGACAGATTACAAATACTTCATTGAAAACTGTGAACTCCAACTTGAAGTTGAAAATGCTCTTGTTTTAATCATGAAAATCTTGAATGGATTTGTAAGTAAGTCATGGAACATTGATTTCAATGTATTGAGGTTGGGTTTAAGCTTGTTAGAATTCATTAACAGTATTTTAATTACCAGAACTGAGTATACGGCTTTTAGTAAATGGCTCGAAGATTACGTTACTAAATTGTTTATGAAAATTGGTAACTGGGATAAAGATATTAAACAAAATTATGATGTCGACGAAATGATTGCTAGAAATTCGATTCTCTCTTTGGGATTGCAAAAACCTGAATTTCAAAAAATTGCCAAAAAACTTTTCAAAGATATCACTTTGGGCCGATCATTTGTACCAAAAGAGTTAATTCCTTCCATGTTTAACTTGTATATCTCACTGGCTTCTCAAAAAGAATACAAACAAGTTTTAGCATTATCTAAAAATTCAGATGTCCTGGCATTGAATTATACCAATTGTCCTCAAAGCTTTTTCCAAACTTGTGCAGTTGAATCATTGGCGTTTACTCATAATGATGATCTTTTAAATAAGACCCTCAATTTTGCAATGACAAACATTGATTCGAAACTTATTGAATTGTGTTTAGTTGGATTTCAATTCAATACCGACAAACATGTAAGAAATAAACTTTTTGACTGGTATCTTGTTCATTATAAGCATTGGACATTGAGATCTCATCTTAAGAGTCAATGGTCAGCACAATTAAAGATGACTTTGAAAAATATTACTCAAATGGTGATAGAATTAGTCCCATCACGAAGGGAAGAGTTAATAAAAAAGGCATCTGAAGTTGCAAATAATGGGTTACTTGAAATATTAAACGAATATGATTTAAATCTGAAACACAAGGAGAGAATCTCGAAAGCTTACCCAGAATTAATTAATAGTATTACATGTAAATAGATTTAATGTATGAATTATAGAGCATAATTGGTTATAAATTGTAAACAGTGTGTATTATGGCTTATAAATACGGGACTTCCCATTTGTAAACGAATGGAAATTGTAAATAAAAATAATGCTAAATGAATGAATTGAAGATAAGACTTGCTTGATAAATAAATGTATGCCAATTGAACACTGCGGTATGATAAATGAATGTGTGTATGCCAAATGATTGTAAATGTACTTGTAGTTCAAGTATAATTTTTCGATGAATATTTGAAAAAATAACTTCCAAGATTGAAAAGCTTCTATAAAGAAACTTAGATGTTCCAAAGATTTTCACTTTGATGATGTTGCATTGAATTGACCAAACTTAATATGTTATTTGCGAATTTATCAAGATCTTCGTCATTTATTTTTTCTTGATAGTTTGATGGTTTTCTCTGATGCTTAGGGTTCATATATACCATTGAATCCAGGGTAGGTTTTGGTGCAAAGATTGGTTGCACAGGAGTAATTGTAGCTAAATTAAGAGATTTTGAACGGAAGGTCCATCTTTTATTTTGGTTGGAAAGCATTTTTTTTGGTGAAAATATTTATGAGTGATATGAATTGAAATAAAAGAATATCAATATTCATATATACATAAACATTTACATATAAATATATATCAAATTCTTGAAAAAATTCTTTAAGTTATTATTCGGGGATCATAACATAGTGATTTAAAAATCTTAGAGTATTATTACTGGAATTATCAATTATGCTGCTTGAGATAAAGATTCCATGTAAAAAATAATCCTAATTAGGCCAAGTTATAAGGATGTAATCAATCGGACTCCGAAAAACACCCGACTTTAGTAAAAACGGCGGCCCCGCCCTCCAGTTGTTCTTCGCAACAAAATGTTGACATTTTCAAAAATTTCTTCTTTTCGACAAATAAACATATTGAAGTGCCATCCCTACATAAACTCTAGTTTTTGAATGATGCTTATAATCTACTATATGTATTCTACAATTTGAGATGGTTGCTATGTTCATTTTACCATTTTTTTACCAAGAGGGGTTCTAACGTTTTTAACTTACTCAGAATGTTAAACTTTATATTAAAATGAATATACATCTTTGGCATCTTTAAAATTAACGATATATATATATATATCTATACATATTTGTAAAAAATGATTTATGCAATTGAACATGTACTTTCAGATTTAGGAGGATACTGTTTTCCTTCAAAAGTCACCTTTGGTTCACAAGTACAAAATTTATCTTCTGGAATTTGTGACATAGCACTTGAGATGTGTTTTCCACATCCAGTCCAGGATACACCATCTGGAATGTTAGTAAACAATTTGGAAAAAAAAAAACAATCAATACCTAATCTAATTATAGTAGTATCATAAGCTTTTGAGTATAGTCTATAATAGGAAATTTTTGACACTTTGGAAAAATTTCTTATTAGACAGAAGTAGAACTGTTGAATTCAATCGGTCGCTTAAGCTCAATTGTTCTTTCCATAGACATGACCACATGCATGTGTTCATTATAGCATTAAAATACATACGACAATTAGGACATTCGGATTTTCTACACATTGTTGGTAATGAATATATTAATATTTATGTCAAAATTCTAATAATTTTTTATAGGCCGCCGTGCGTGTTTATACCAAAATTTAGGACCGGCGTTGGCACTAAGTTTGAAATTGAAACTCCATGTAGTTAATTGTAAAGAATATACATAACTATAGATGCATATATATATATATATATATAATATGAATATATAAACAACCAAAAGTGGTTAGACTTTGGGCTTTAGTTATAAATAGTGTGACCCTTTTGGAAATGACTAGTGTAAACTCCTTTGCAGGCTAATCACAACAGTCTATTCCAGAACATTCCTGAGAATGACCACTTGTATATTCTATGAGATTCTATTAGGGTGCAGTTGTTGTAGCTTGCTGTTTATCTACTTCTTCTTCTGTAGCAGATTCTTCATATCTCTCTTGGATATTCCATAATTCAGAATAAAGAGTATGTGGGTCTGAAAGAAGTTGATTATGCGTACCTTCCTCCTTTACATGACCCTTTTCTAACACAATGATCTTATCTGCATCTGCAATAGTTCTCAATCTATGAGCAATGGAAATATTTGTATTTGAAGAGTCTGTGAAAATTTGCTTAATTGTTTTCAACAATGCTTGTTCTGTATGAGTATCAAGTGCACTTGTAGCTTCATCGAAAAATGTAATAGGTGCCTTTTTAAGTAAAAGTCTAGCCATGGCTAATCTTTGCTTTTCTCCTCCAGAAATCATCATTCCTCTTTCTCCTACAATCGTATTAACACCATCAGGCATAACTTTGACTAATTCATCTAATTTTACCATTTTAATTTTTTCCTCAATTTCCTCGTTTGTAGCATCTAATCTCCCATATCTAATATTTTCTAATATAGTATCATTGAAAAGAGGTGTTTCTTGAGGGACTATTCCAATTTGCCTTCGTAACAGTTCTAAAGTTACTTTCAGAATATCTTGACCATCAATGAGAATTCTTCCGGAATCCACATCGTAAAATCTAAATATTAATCTAAGAATAGTAGATTTACCGGATCCCAGGGGCCCAACAACGGCAACTTTTTGACCAGCTGGGATTGTGAACAGAACATTGTTCAATATAGGACGATCTGGATGATAACCAAACGATACATTCTCAAACCGAATTTCACCTGGACTATTCTTATTCAAGACTAAAGGTTTAGCGTTTGCATCTTCAACAATACCAATCTTATAGTTTTGAAGTTGAAATAAACTTTCCATATCTAAAAGAGATTGACGTAATTCACGATATACTGAACCCAAAAAATTTAATGGAACTGAAAGTTGGAAAACCAATTGATTAATCAAAACAAGATCACCCACTGAAAGTGAACCGGTTGCAACTCCTTGACATCCCATATACATCATAGCAGTTAAAGCCAGTGAAAAAATGAAATTTTGACCAGCATTTAAGAATGCAAGTGAAGTGGCTACTTTTATCAGAGCATTTTGATATTTAGTTAATTGATTGTTATATTTTGCCGTTTGAAATTCTTCATTATTGAAGTATTTAACAGCTTCATAGTTAATCAACGAATCAGTGGCCACCGCGGAAGCTTGATTATCAGCTGCATTAGCTTGCCTTCTGAATTGTGTTCTCCATGAAGTGGTCTTTATAGTGAATATGGAGTACGCAGCCATGGTAGAAATTGTTACCGCAGCAAATTGGAACCCATAATTCCAAGTCAAAATCAGACATACCATCGCTATTTCAAAAGTTACTGGTACAATATGGAACACTACTGCTTGCAAAACAAACAGAATACCTTTAGTACCTCTTTCAATGGCTCTAGTTATCCCCCCTGTTTGTCTCAGAAGATGAAATGCAAGATCCATATTTAAAAGATGCTTAAAGGTATCAACAGCTACAGTTCTAATGGCAGATTGTGCCACTGATGCAAACACTGCGTTTCTTAATTCTCCAAATAGAACCGCGCCAAATCTTGCACCACCATAAGCAAGGATTAGAGCACCAGCAACACTAGCGGCAGTCCCAGCTTCAGTGGCCCAGTCAATATTCATTCCATCAATGATAGATTTGAAAAAGAATGGTACTTGCACGTTTAAAACCTTGGCTGACACAAGAAGAGATACTGCCAATACTACTCTAAATTTGAATGATGGCTTGTCCTTAGGCCAAAGTGTATGGATGAGTGACTTTAATATGGGTATATCGGATGTTGGTTCATTATCCTTGGAGTCCTTCTGTTCTTTAGAAATTGGATGCGAAGTTGGAACATGCTTTGTTTTATTTAAACTGGGAGTTGAAGTTGATATGGCTTTCGACTTTGAGCTCGAATCGTTTAATGTCAGATGTAAGCGATAATAAGCTCCCCTGGGCCCCCTGATACTACCATGGGTCAAAATTGGCCTCCAAAGTCCCTTACGACTTGAAAACTTCAACAAATTGATCATTGGAGAAGCGAAAATGGGGGAATGCAAGTGTATTTGGAGAAAAATGGGTTTATTGAAAAGGCGAATTCAAAATCAGGATAACTGTGGTTAAGCTGCAGGCCAGAAAAAAGCATTTATGCAGGTCAAAGATCAAATCATGAGGTTACAAATTAGTAGGTGTGCACCTTTACGTACTAGGGAAAGTGTGAAGAAAAATAATAAATAAAAAATGAACAAAAAAATGAAAAAATTAAAAAAAAAAGGCAATATGGAGCGACTTACTATCATAGTGAAGCTCAGCTGTAACTTTTAGGTAAACAAAGGGGGGGCAAAAAAAGCTAAACAAGCAAACTCCACTGGCTAGCTTGGATAATGAATTATAACGTGCGATGAAGTCAGATCAGATTAGTGCGCCATAATTAGATGGAATAGATAATAGTTTTTTCTTTTTTTCAAAAAAAATAATAGCGCGGGAGGAAAAAAAAATTATTGCGACGTACAATTAGTTTGTACGTAAAGCGTCATCATGCTGGGCTGCACATGCATGTAAGCATGGTTGCAAACTTGAGACTTAACTATCATAAGGCTATTTAATTAAAAAAGATATGTAAAAGAAAAATGATAACCAGATTCTTTATATCTACAACAAATAAACTATCCTGTATATTTATGTATATGTATATTTATCTTGCTTTGTTTAGGTCACGTTCATTCATTGGCAGCGTTTGTTCTAGCAGTGGCTTCAGCTTGCTTGACCAAACTAATTGGAGCATCCATCTTTGGTAACATAACTTCGATCATTCTGATTTTCAGAGGATCGTTAAATTTATCATCATGGAATAATTTATCAACTTCACCGGTGGTTGAGACTCTAATGGCGTCATAATCTTTAGCGTTGAATAATGGTAAAAGTTGTAAGTTGTTCCATGGTTGAATATCATTATAAGTAGCAGTGACACCATGAATTAAACGTTCAATAGTGTAACCATCGTTGTTAAGAACGAAAAGGTATGGTTTGGTATCCCATTTAACCATAGTTGAAATTTCTTGAACAGTTAATTGAAGAGAACCATCACCAACAAATAAGATAACTCTCTTCTTTGGATCAATTTCTTGAGCGGCCATAACTGCACCTAAAGTGGCACCAACAGTGAAACCAATAGAACCCCACAACACTTGAGAAATACCGATGGTGTTCTTTGGGAATCTAGATTGAACGATACCAAAGGCCGAAGTACCAGTTTCAGTAATAACAATATCACCTTCTCTGAACCAAGAGGAAACTTTGGTCCAAAGCCATTCTTGAGTTAAGGAAGTCTCACTTTCAGCTGGTGAGTTGGTTAATCTAACGTTTGGAACTGGAGCTGGAGAGTAATCTTTACAGAAATCTTCAACCTTAGTTAAAAGTGCATTAAGAACTTCCTTCATTTGAACACCTGGGAAATTAGCTTGTCTAACCTTGGTGTAATCAGAGTGGAATTCAACCACATTTTTAGTCTTGTATGAGTAAGAAAATGAACCAGTATTGAAATCAGACATTAACCCACCAACGGAGAGAACTAAGTCAGCGCTTTCAACAACTTCTTTAACATCTGGGTTGGATAAGGAACCAACGTAAACACCTCCAAATCTTGGATGATCTTCATCAATACCGGATTTACCCATAGGAGTAGTGAAAACTGGGAATTGAGTAGCATCAACCAATTTTCTGACTTCAGTCTTACACAGGTGTCTAGAAGCACATGCATCAACAAGAACAACCGGGTTCTTGGCTTCAGAAATTAATTTACAAATGGTTTCCACAACTTCTTCTTGAGCTTCTGGGTCATTTGGTTTCAAAGAAAGGTCAATTGGAGTATCTAAAAGAGAGGCTGGAACAGTTAAATCAACTAAATTGGCTGGTAAACCAACGTAAACTGGTCTTTGGAAAATGTAAGCATCTCTGATACAACGGTCAATTTCAGCTGGAGCAGTGTTAATATCAGAAAGGAAAGATGTGGTGTGAGAAATATTGTTGGACATTCTGTGGAAAACAGTGAAATCACCGTTACCTAAAGTGTGATGTAAAAGCAATTGCTTAGCTTGAGAAGAAATGGATGGGACACCAACAACGTGAACAATACCAACATGTTCAGCGTAAGAACCAGCAATACCGTTAAGCGCAGAAAGCTCACCAACACCGAAAGTGGTAACAAGACAAGCTAAACCTTTAACACGGGCATAACCATCTGCAGCATAAGCAGCATTCAATTCATTAGCATTACCTGCCCATCTCATACCATCGATCTCATAAACTTTATCCAAAAGGGATAAGTTGAAATCACCTGGAAGACCAAAGATGGTTTGAACTTGAAGTTGGTTTAATCTTTCGAAAAGGTATCTACCTAAAGTAATGGAAGACATAACGATTTTTTGTTTGTAAGCGGCTTAATTATTAATAAAGATTGAATAAGAATCTAATTAATAATCAATGGGATGATTGACTTGTGAAAAACTGAGGTATCTAAAGAGCTGAAATGGTTGTTTAAATATAATGTAATTTTGCGATCGGCAGCAGTTTGAAATTAAGCAAATGCAAAATTGTATGCGCTTAAACAGATCGATTGCCTGTTTGTCATGTAAGAAAATATGCATGAAATAATACTTCGGAATGAATCGGGGTATGGACGCAAAAAAAAATCCCTATAAGCGCAAATTTACATGATATTATGCTCTTACAGGGAAACTATGACCTTAGTTTCCCGATATACTTATATTTACATGTAAAAAATTAAAATTGATTGAATTTCAAGGTGTTCAATCCTAATTATGAGACTCTTTAATTGCATGGGATATATATCAAAATGGGATGTTTAAGGTTTTATTATTTTTTATTTCATCAACCCAAAAATAATTCCATTGTAACCGGGCTCAAAAAAGTTGGTGTTTAACTTTTAATTTCTCTCGGTCAACTCATTTCCAGTACTAATGACACGCACAAAATTGCCATCGAACAATTTACAGCAACTTAGCAAATATTGTGTATGCGTCAAAAACTCACACTTTTAAGGATCACCAAATAACTAATTTCACAATATCATTGCAAGGCTGTGCTGGTATTGTGCAACCGCCATTTATATCAAGTACAATTTATTTTCTCAAAATAGTTCAAAAGGTTTATTAAATTTTTGCAGCCATTAAGTGTCTAAAGTTTTATCACTTGGACTCTCTTGCCATACTTTTAATTTTCATTTACACATTACTTTCATTTACATTTTTTTTTTTCTTTAATTACTTTTATTTATAGGTCCCACTTATTTTTTGTTATAAACAATTATTTTTGTTAACTATTATTTTAAAGGAACACTTTATATTGAAATAAAATTACAATTAAATTAACATTACAGTAGTTTTAGAATCTATGTCTATATCCAAACTCTCTCTTAGAATGTATAGATAGTGATTTTTGCAATTGCATATATTCGAAAAAAATTAAAAAAAAAAGAAAAGTGATCGGAATAATTGTAAGGAATCGTAAGAGAATATATTAAAATTTCAAAATCATCGTATGTTTGAAGAATCTGTCAAAACATGATTTTTTTTTGTTTAGTTTGTTTTTTTGTTTTTGGTGAAAAGATCAATTACTATTTTCTTTAATTTCTATTCAATAGTATAAACACACACACACACTACCCGTTTCTGTTAAAAGGGTCTTCAATTGCCAAATGTTATAAGAATTATACAATTCTTCTGAATGTTCAAACCAGTTGTCTATCATTTAGAAATATATACACGACACCAGAAATAAATTATTAAAAAAAAAGGGGGTCTTTTGCAACACTTTTTGCAAGTTATATTATATCACGTAAAAAAAATAGATATAGTTTATAAATTTATACGTACACACATATTTATATAAGTCTATGTATAAGAAACACAAAACGCAAAGGCAAAATGAAAAAGAAATTATCAGAAATATTATGATCTTACATAGATTTAAAATTTCAAATTGCTAGTTATGCTTTCAGTAGTCTACGTGCTTGGGTGGCAACCAGAAACTGAATTTGAAACTATTATGCTCTTAAGCAATCATTTTATTTTGGTCATTCTTTTTCTCACCTCATTTCTTTGAGGTCCAATAAACAACACACGATCCTGCATTATACTCGCGCTCCAGAACTGAAATCCTGAGTTCGCACCGGGTAACTTAATTTTACATCCCTTATTACCCGGATTTGTGTATTGACTCCTTAAAATCTCCCATATCCCTATCGTGATAAAAATCACCTGAAAACCACATGGTGATATACCCGTGACTCGACCAGTAAGTAAAATAATCATTAACCACGACTCAAGTAGCGCTTTCAAAAGTAGCCCCAGCTTTTTATTCATTTCATACCAACACAATTTTGATATCAACCTGTTTCAGCTGTTCATCTTACATCAAAAGCTGTGATACTGTTGTTTTTGGTGTTGTTATAAAATGATTAATCCTGATATCCTACATACAAAATAGTTATGATTAATAGTAATTTTCTTTTGGTATCTCGCTTTGCAGCACTTCTAATTTTCACATACTAACTATTTTTTAGTGAGCAAAAGAGAATTAACAGACGATATAGAAATAGCCAACGATAAAAAGGTTAAGTTGGATAATGTTGAAAAGAAAGATGATATTGCTATAGATTCTGAATTACTTGGACAGCAATCATCTTATTCAACCGATGAAAATTCAAATGCTGCAAATGCAGCAGCAGCCGCGTTGAGCACTCAACAACAACAAGCAGTAAGACAAGCTGCACAACAAGTAGCACAACATCAACATCAACACCAACAACATCAACACCAACATCAACACCAACACCAACATCAACACCAACAACATACACACCAACATCCACATCAACATCAACACCAACACCAACACCAACACCCACACCAACATCCACATCAACACCAACACCAGCATCCACATCAGCAGCATGATAGTGTACAGGTTTCACAAAATCAGCCGCAAAGTAGTCTGGTAACTCCCGTTGGACTGCAGTCACCTCAATCTAGCCAATTATCTGGAGCTCATCTTCATTATCAATCAGTAAGAAATAATGGTCAACTTCGATCCCCACAAACCGGTTTACCAGCTAATATTCAACCAACTACTTTACCTACAACTACCGGCTCCAGTAAACCTCCACATGGATCGGAAGAATGGCATAAACTTCGTAGGGAAAATCATAAGGAAGTTGAAAGAAGAAGAAGAGATGCTATAAATCAAGGAATCAAAGAGTTAGCGGCCTTGATTCCAACTCCTGACACAAACAAGGCACAAATCTTACAAAGAGCAGTTGAATTTATTAAGAGGTTGAAAGAGAATGAAAGTAATAATATTGAAAAATGGACGCTTGAAAAATTATTGACTGATCAAGCAGTAGCTGAATTGAGTGCTTCAAACGAAAAATTAAAGCAAGAATTAGAAAGAACTTATAGGGAAATTGAACAATGGAAGAAACTTGTAAATAAAGAGGATAAAAAATAAGCAAATTTATTTTAATTGTGGTTGGTATTTACTTTTATGTATGACAATTGGATGAAAACTAGAAATGAAAGACTGATAAGTTGGAAAATGAGTTATAAATTTAATATATGGTCGAAACAAATCAAGAGGTTTATCACCTGTAGTTTGAATAAGTTTCTAGTAATTGCTTCATTTTTTCAGTGGCATCATTGAAATCATACACAGAAAGATACAGTTCATAAATAAAAGGATCCTGCCTCAAAGGTTTATAACTGGTTTTTTTCTCCATCATTGGTGCCATACTTAAACCAAGAATTTGATTTTGATATTCTTGATGATGAAATTCTGTAACTTCTTTGGATATTAAATATTCAATAAGATATTCATCTTTGGCGAAAAATGTTGCAAAATCATCAGACGTCATGGCATGCAATTGCTTTATTTCATCAAAATCTAAAGTATATTCTGTTGAGTTTAACCAATCTTGGGTGATTTGTTGAGGAATCTTGGAATTAGTATAAGATAAATCATGATTTTCCACCCAAAGATTAGGGTACTTCATATAGTTATGAAGATCTCTTGAATTTATCCATAATTTAATCTGCTGAACAAACGTGAAACCAGCATATCGATGTTCTATTAATCCCTTTTCATATTCATAACTAAGAATTTTCTCATACTGATTGGGTACATATGCAACAGCTCCTTCTACTATGGTTTTCTTGATTGGAGAAATTTCATCATACAGAACGAAATGGCTATTACGACAATTAAAGACTTCCAGATTTTTCGTTGTTTTGTAATGCTCTGGCTTTAAGTTACTCAGCACAGAAAGAGCTGTGATATCGATGTACATCCCAGTATCTATATCAATAAATCTGGCATCAATATTATTAAGTCCATTACCATATGTTCTTTCGGTTATAAATGAACCAATATCCAAAAAATATCTGCCAAAACCTTGGTCAATGTCTTCAACTATAATTGACTGATTGTATGAGAGTGCCAACTTATGTAAATCGGCAATAGGCATTTGCACATCAATATCATCATCCCAGGGGAATAATAAACCATTCCAATGCCATGATAAGAGTGTTCCATGAGCAATCCAAGTTTTTATGTCGGCTTTCGCGCTAAAATCAAGCCATGTACGGATTAATCTGTGCAAAATTGCTGACTTTTGATAATCATCTACTTGAACCCCATTAAAGAAACGCCAATCGTAATGATAACCTTTATGAGTGGTGGAAATTTTTGGTTCGTGAAAGTATTTTACTTGAGAATTTCTGGCAGTTTCAAATATCGAATACTCAAGTGATTCAAGATATGAAAGCTCATTTGGTTTTAAGGATGCTCTATTCGAAGACATATTGGCAATAATATCTGTTACATTTATTTGGAAAGACTCTTTAGGTATGTAAATTTCGGAAGGAAGATTTTTTTCATTTTTGTGCCCAATGTTTAATTCAGCAAGATGAAATTCGTTCAAAATATTAAGTTCTCCAGTAGGATTAAATTTGAGGAACGAATGAGTCAAATTTGCTTCACTTATTGACAGTTTTCCAGCAACTGTAAATTCCAACATTTTACTTCGGCTTGAAAGAAAAATTACTTTATAAGGAGGCTTGGCAAAAGAATATAAATGAGATTTCGCAGCCAATTTTAACCGCTTTTCATTCATTGTAATCTTTGGTGGATCTAATATTTGGAACCCTATATCTGAAGGGTCAGGGGTCAATTGATTCAAACAGAAAGGACGAGTATCATCCAAATTATCTCCTTGGAAAATGTTACAAATGGGCTTTTCATCAAGTGGAGATAATAGATAATGATGTAATTTTGACAAATCCACCCAATCATACCAATGGAAAGGTAATTCATCCTTGTATTTTAAATTATGGAGATATATACCTAAAGTAAACCTTGGATCAAATGGACGATATTGTAAATTTCCTTTAATAACATTTATACTAGAATCTGGAGTAGTGGTATCATAGATCCAACTATCTTCATTGGCATTACCAACTTTTATAGGCCAATCTTCTGCAGTGGGAATGATTTGATCAAATGTGTAATGACTTAATTCCGATTCAAATTTTTTTGTTGATTTTGGAATGCAAACATAAGTAATAGTTACGATAATTAAGAATAAAGTAGAACAATTGGAAATAATACTTCGCTTTCTTGGATTTAGTTTCAACATTATAATTATTATAAATTTTTTAATTTAATCACAATACACTTATATATATCTACAGATTCATAAGGAGGATTGTTTCACAATGATAATCTTTTGCTACTAAGCCTTGATAAATTCCCAAGGAGGTTGCAAATTAAACTTTTTGACGTCTCTAAAATTCCATACTAGGAAATATATTTAGACATAGTGCATAAGATGAACTAAATTCTCTAATTCGGTTATATTGACAGCTTCCAAACTCGGCAAAAAGCTCTTGTGACGTTAAATTACAGATATATAAGGAGCGGCCAAAAAATTGAGTTCATTTTCTAAGAATTCAATTGGAAAGGATGCTTTACTAGAATTTTATACGCTAATCAAAATGGTTGTGTGATTTTAAAACAAAGACGAAGAAAAAGATAATAATAAAACAATAACCATGATGAAACCAAACATCACAAGAAAAAAATAAAAAGATTACAGCTCAGATATAGCACTATATATAGTCATTGAATATTGTTGCTATGTTGAGAGTTCACAACCTAGAAATTTACAGTCCAGCTTATAATACTGTAGCCAGGAGATTTGAAATCAAAAAAAAATTGTGGAAATGGTTTTAACAATATTGATTTCCACTTGAAAAAAAGAAGAGTGCTCCGCACGGGTCCCCTCGTACGTCATTTCCCAAATGGGAAATATTTCTGAGAAATGAGTGAAATCTGATACAGTGATAAATACATTTTGATCCACTGAGATCATATATCGTTAATTGAACGGTTTAAAGACGTCTTTGGCACAAAAAATTGTAGTAGCGCAAACTATATTGTTCATTTGACTATAGTTCACTTTGTAGATCTAGGAAAAGAAGAAAAGAAAGTGAGGGGTCAATTAATTGACTCAACCTTCAAGGTTTATTATCGAGATTATTTGTGTGATATATATATATATATATAAAGAAATATTTACTCCAGAGGAAAGTTCAAACACTAGTTTGGGATCAGAAGAAAATTTTACGGTAGTAAAGTGTATATTCAAAAAGAATTTGAATATAAATGATGATGAAAATGAATTAAAAGCAAATTAAACAAAAAGCAAAAAAAAAAAAAAAACAAAAAAAAAAAAGCGGGAAAATTGAACAAATCGTAAAGTGCATAAATTAAAAATTCAGATTATTGTGGGTAATCGAATTAATATAAATCACTATTTCTGAAAAGTTTATCGAATAAGAAATCAACTGAACCTTGAACTATTAGTTTTTATATCAAAGACATCCACGAGCTTATCTAGTATTAAACATTTACAACACATAATTTGTTTTACGCTTTTTTTTTTTTCCTTTTTCTTTTTCTTTTCTTTTATTCTTTTAGTTTGTTCAATTAATGTATCATTGATAATCTGTGTATTGTAATTAGTATATTGTTTCTTTTTTTTAATTTATCTGTTAAGGAAAAATGAACAAAGCGTTATACAAATGATGATCAACAAAAAAAGGAATATTGAATATAATGGAGTATTGAACATAGCGCTCTAAGATACTTTTATTTTTGTTGAATAAAAGAAAATAACACTGCTAAAATGGCATTTATTCAGTTGGCGATGTTTGATACGATATCGAGCCAATCCGAAGTGTTTATCGGAGAAATCCGAAAAGATTAATTATTTTTCGGCGAGAGATACTTAAGGTGCAGATGGATTCTCGAAAAAAAAAAGGCAATCGGTCAACTCCAGATGGGGTTCGACCAAATTTGGAAGGTAATACTAAGATAAAAGATTGATTAGATTACTAAAGAGATTATTACTTATTTAAGTTTCGAAAAATACTAAACTAATCACAAAGGGTTATGTTTATAGTGAAATTTAAAAATATATACTTGGAAGTACCATGAGGAATCAATGAATCATTTCTTCTTTCTAGCAAATTAGACTGCTTTAAGTGTTGTAAGTTTAATTTTATTTTTTTTTAATATTATTTTTTCTTCTTCATTTGTGATATCTTTTATTTCTTTTATTTCTTTTCCATTTATTTCTATATTTCTACATTTATACTATTCACCCAAGAACTTTTGCTCCACGCTAAAAAACTTCCCCGCCTTATGGTTGCTAAAACGCTAGATGTTTTTAAGAACTGATGTGAATCAAGTCAACTCAAGTATAAATCTAACTGAATATTTTTCTTTTTAATTTCCAAGATTCAACAGTAAATTAAAGATCAGCATGATGTCTCACGCTTTACCCTAGCTTCAAACTTAGATCAATGAATGGCATTGATTTAAGATGAGGCTTAAAATTCAACTGAGTGTTGGTAATTTTTTATCTTTTTATTTTTTCGCTGAAAAATATGAATGCATACAAACTTCTTTTATCTCTTATCAAGATAGACATAGTAATATCAAGTTTTTAATTTTTTTTTTGGCAGCGAGAATTTTTATCAGAAAAAAGATATTATCTTTATCTTTGCAAGGGTTAGAGATTATTGAGCATTATATATTTAAACGGGGAAGTATCTCAGTTTCATAGATCAAAATTGTTCCATTTTGAGGGAAGAATTCTCGATTGCATTTTTTGAAAAAATGATTCAAAGAAGTGATATAACTTCATTTGCTAAACGAGTGGCTCGTAAATGGACCACGAAAGAAGGCTTATTTGGTGATTACGATTATGGATACCTTTTCATACCGAAGATACCTTTTAAGAAAGAGACGCCAAAGACTCAACCTTTCTTTGGCTTGAATTCAGACATGCCTCTATTTCTAGGAATACTTTTAGGATTCCAGCATGCTTTATCTATGCTTGCTGGTGTCGTGAGTCCCCCAATTCTTATTGCTGGCGCAGCTAACCTTTCAGTTGAAATGGAAGAGTATTTAGTTTCTTGTTCTTTAATTGTTTCCGGAATTTTATCATGTGTTCAAATTACTCGATTCCACATATATGGCACCCCATATTACATTGGTACTGGTTTACTTTCTGTAGTTGGTACTTCGTTTGCTACAATTACTATTGTTACAAAAGCTATGCCCGTGATGTACGCTAATGGGCAATGTCCCGTGGCTGAAGATGGGACACACTTACCTTGTCCAGATGGGTATGGTATGATTTTAGCTTCAGGTATAGTTTGCTCATTATTAGAAATGTTATTATCATTTTACCCTCCAAAAGCTTTACAAAGAGTATTCCCACCAATTGTAACTGGCCCAGTCGTTTTACTTATTGGGGTTCATTTGATTGAAACTGGCTTCCAAGATTGGGTTGGTGGCTCGGGCTGTATCGGTGAACAATGCGGAACAGGGAAAGTGTTACCTTGGGGGTCCCCAGAATTTATTGGATTGGGTTTCCTTGTGTATTGTACAATCATTATTTGTGAGAGATGGGGAGCACCTATAATGAAATCTTGTGCTGTTATTGTTGGTTTACTTGTCGGATGCATTGTTGCAGCTGCATGTGGTTATTTTAGTTCTTCTTCTATCAGTGTTGCCCCAGCTGCCACTTTTATGTGGGTACATACTTTTAAATTAAAAGTTTACGGTCCTGTCATTTTACCCTTTTTGGCGGTTTACATTGTTTTAATGATGGAAGCCATTGGAGATATCACTGCCACATCTGATGTCTCAAGATTGGAAGTTGAAGGTGAATTATACGAACTGAGAATTCAAGGTGGTCTTTTGGCTGATGGTTTCAATGGGTTGCTTTCAGGTTTAATGACGGTTACGCCAATGTCCACTTTTGCTCAAAATAACGGGGTTATTTCAGTGACTAAATGCGCAAATAGAAGAGTGGGATACTGGTGTGCTTTCTTTATGATAGTCATGGGGGTTTTCTCTAAATTTGCTGCTGCTATTGTTTCAATTCCAAAACCAGTTCTTGGAGGTATGACCACTTTCCTTTTCACTTCTGTAGCAGTCTCAGGTTTAAAGATCATTTCCACCACTGAATTTACCCGTCGTGATCGTTTCTTATTAACAGCATCTTTACTTTTCGGATTTGGATCTATTTTAGTTCCAAATTGGTTCGATAATGTATTCCCAGCTACTAAAAATAAATCCCTTGAAGGGTTTTTCAATGCCATAGTGTTGGTTTTAGAAACAGGTTTTGCAACTACAGGTTTTGTTGGATTAATATTGAATCTTTTACTTCCGCAGGTCGATGATGAAGTTGAAGAAATTAATGAAGTTGTATTAGAGACCGTTGGTTCTGCCGACCAACATGGTATGGAAATGTATGCCCAAAAGGAAGGCATAAAATTAGAGGCATTACGTTCAAATTTAATTATTTCCCATTCTCAAGATAAAATGACCCAATAGTTTATAGTGTATTTTAGTTTTAATGATTATAGTGAATTCGTACACACACATCAGACAATTTTCTAGAGCATAATGTATTTAAAGTATTTCACATAATTTCCCCGATATCCTCTAATGCAAAGCCAAAACCAAAAAAATAAAAAAAAATAAAAAAAACTAAAAAAAACTAAAAAAAACTAAAAAATAATATTAAAGGTAGCCAAACAAATCAATTCATATGCGATTTGCAACCGAGGACTATTGCTAGTAAACGGTAGTACACCACCACCAAATTTTAAGACAACTCTTTAAATCTTATGGTGCCCCCTCTCTCAAGCTATCCACAACCCTAATAGAATACCCTCTTTAATAATGCATATCACGCATTAAAGCATATACCTATACTCTTGGCCTCCAGTTTGTGCCAGTTTGTGCCAGTCTGTCCCAGTCTGTGCCAGTCTGTGCCAGTTTGTCCCAGTCTGTGCCAGTTTGTCCTAGTTTGTGCCAGTTTATCTCAGACTGTCCCAGCCCATTTTGTCCCAGCTGTTCCATATACATTATCAGTGCGCGTACGTCAACCTCGGATTGTGTATATATCTGGGGTAGCAAGAAAAATAAAAAGAAAAAAACAAATTGAAATTAGCTTCTTCTTCGTTGGATATTTAACTTGAGTTTAATTTGAGAATTAACCATTTAATATTAAGCACTCTATGTCATTTGTATCGAAGCCAAAACCATGGGACCGTACAGTACCACTCTCTGTACTTTTGAAATTGAATTCTGCCCTTAAACGATCCATATTTAGCCGCAAATTCTATCAAGAAATCAACGACAAAGTGTTGTCATCGCTGTCTACCGTGGACACTAACTTGTACTTTATTTGTTATTTCACCCTTTTGCTACTGTCCATACTTAACAACAAGCATAACATAAGAAGGTTCCTTAAATCGCAACTTCACAATGTGTTGAAGTTGATGAAAACGTCGGCGTTGACATTGTTTGGAAAGGATTTGCTGCAAAGCTCAAACAAGTTTGTAGCAAGGACTTTCAGTGACTTCAAAGAGGAAAAAGAAACTGAATCGGCCCAAACTGAAGAGACCCCATCCAATTTAGCAATTCATTTGAAAAGTATTTCCTCATACCTTTCAGACGTGAGAATTTTCGCTAGATTAACTGATTCTATCAAATACATGCCTTGGATTATCGACGAATACCATGCATTTGTTGATCCTAAGGCGAAAGCTCCTAAATTTGACAGATTTATTAATTTACTTCAAGCTTTGAACTGTATTGTATTAGAGCTTTTGGAGAATGCTGGATGGCTTACGGACCATAACTGGGTGGGCACCAATGATAATAACTATTGGTGCATTGAGACATATATTTGGTGTCTGAGAGTTTGGGGGGCATACCTTTTAATTGAAATTATTGAACTTTTCAGAAGAACTCCCGTTTCCAAGTGGAATCATGATTGGAGAATCAAGGTCTTCAAGCAAGCAGTTCAATTGCCTATGGTTGCTCATTGGTCATTATATAATGGTTGCTTGACTCCATTCTGGGTTGGGTTATGTGGAAGTTGTACACTGTGGTTTAATTTTAGAGATATGTGGATGTCATTGGATATTTGAAAAGATTTTGGGAAATGAATTACGAGGAAAAAAGTAGATTCCCTAGAAATCTACCTCTCAACAAATTTGCACTTCAATTCCAATTCCAATTCAAGTTTTTCTTATATTTACATATCTTCATTCGTAGAATGTATATATAATTCACTTTATATATTATTATTATTATTATTATTTATTAAACTTCCCATTACTGTACATCTATACTATGTGGATTCCTTTTTCGCCAATTGCCTCGACCGGTCAAAATATAAGTTTGGATGATTGATATGCATACCTTCAGAGCTTTTCATTTTCGCAAGCTCAGCCTTATGAGTCAACTCAAATACTCTTGTACAAGCCACGGTGTAATCATGTTTGGTTACATCGTCTACTACTAGATTTAAATCTTGTTGATCTTGTATACCCATCTGTCGAAGATTATGAACAAGCAGATCCACTGGGAGATCTCTATAAGGACAACCGTGATACTCTCCTTTACTGGCTTTAGGTTTACTAAGAATTCGGGCACAGTCATATGGTTTATAATTGATTCTGGCACCTTCTAATCCATAATTGTGTCTAATGTTATATTTATATTCTTTATTGAATTTTTCAATGGTCATGCCACTTGAACTTTTCGTAAATTGATGAGCCCAAAATTTAAGAGCTTCATCCACGGAGAGTCCAATCCCTTTAAGGAAAAGTCCCAATTGCTGTCTTCCTTGGTATTTGAGATGAGATTCTGCAACAAGTGCCGATTGAAGATGTTTGGCACATAATGGATAATGCCTGGTGATTTCTGAAGTAGTAATTGAAAGTGAATTAATATCGGAAACCCCTTTCGATCCAAAACTGGTTGCAGTATCGTACTCTATATTCAGGAAATTTTGCGATAAATTAGTTATTAATGGGAGTAAACGATCATCTTCTTCAAGTCTTGGTAAAGCTTGGAAAGTGCGCATTAAGAATTTATCTAGATTATCATTAAACTCAACAACCAATAAATTTAATTGTAATATAGATGGGATGTAAGCAAAACCTTGTCTTAATAGCACCAGCCTTGAACTTACTAAAAGAGGAACTTTTTCAAATGGGAGTTTTATAAATTGCTCTTGATTCTTGATATGTTGAACTAGTTGATCTTTAGTGATTTCTCCACTACTTGATTCGGATAAAAGTGCAGTTTTAATCGTTGCCGATGTGGCTGCGTAAAGAGAATCAAATAATTCCAATTTCTCTTGAGTGGTAATGTATTGCCAAGGTAATATATCTCTATGCGCAGCAATGAAATCGCGTTGTTCCTTAGGTTGAAGTTGACAATACCTGATTTTAAATAAAATCAGTTCGTTTTTAATAAACTTCCTTCTTAATTCTTCAGTGCGGCAAAAGACCAATCTTAAAATATAGTGAGAATAATGGTCTTTTTTCCTTTCTTGCCAAGTTTGATGAGTATCGCCAGAGTTTAAAGGAAGATATTTCAAAAGTAAAGGTTTCACTATCTGTTCTATTTCTTTAAACAGCTTAGAACGAGCGGTACATGATTCTATTTCAATCAAAATTTTGAGTCTATCAATGGCCCATTGTTCAAACTCTTCTAAAGTTATCTCATCAGTAGGTGGTGTAAGATAGTAACTAAGACGCGAACTATAGCTCTGCGTGACCCCTTGAACCACTTCGAAGTTCTTACGACCGGCGGTTCTACGTTTGGCTTTGAACATGACGCGTTTAGTTTAAAGTAAATATATCGAAGCTGAAGGTCAAACCGCGCTGCAAAAGAAAAAGAAAAAAAAAAAAAGATAAAATAGTATAATGAGGACCTTTGCCGCCTGTATCTAAGCACCATTATCCAATTCAATCGATTTTGGTTTTTCATACTCAAAATTCCATTATCTTCCTCTAACGCGATATGAGTGTAAACATCGACGGTAATAGCTTCCACAAAAGGTTGCTGGTGGTGCAGAAGCACATGGCAGCCAAGAAGGAAGAGGCATTGCTTTTCTTCGTTGGTGCTGCAGATGATGAGAACACCTACAAGAAAACCACCGTTTTCCAAACATGGCTCACTGGGTATGAGCTTGCTCTGACTGGGTTTTACGTGACTCAAGACAAGTGTGTTATTATAACCCTGGCCAAAAGTTCGCGACATTTTAAACATTTGAAAGATAAACCTACCCCGAACCTGTCTGTAGTGGAAATCTGGGAAAGACTGAAGGACGATCAGGAGGCAAATAGAAAGTTATTTGAAAAATTAATTGATGAATTGGAAGGTAAGAAAGTAGGCCATATTGCTAAGGATAAATATAGAGGCAAATTCATTACTGAGTGGGAAGAATGCTTGAAAAATAAGAAATTCGAATTCACCGATTGCCTGTTATTACTTTCAGAACTGATGGCGGTTAAAGACGTTGAAGAATTAAATTCAATTAAAGTGGCATCCAAGGCTTCAGCTGTGATGATGGATACTTTTGCCAATGATATGATGACCGCTGTCGATGAAGAACTAAAGATCACTAATGCTGCCTTTGCCGATAAAATTGAAGCTAAAATTGATACCGATAGATGGTGGACCAAGACGGCAATAGGTAAAAAACTACTTGACCGAGGCTTTGATCCAGATTTAATTGATTGGTGTTATTCTCCTATTGTTCAACTGGGTGGTAATTATGACTTGAAACCAAGTGCTCAACTGGATAATAAACAATTGAAAGGTAATGGTGTAATCATTGCTCAATTAGGTTTAAGGTATAAACTGTATTGTTCAAACATAGCTAGAACTTTCCTTATTGATCCAACAAAGGAAATGGAAGATACTTATGATCTTTTAGTTAAATTACAAGAAGCAATAATTAAGGAATTGAAACCAGGCAAAAAATCAAATGAAGTTTATAATTTTGCTGTGGAACAAATCAAACTGGAAAACGAATCTTTGATTGATTCATTAACCAAAAACGTGGGTTGGTTAACTGGTATTGAATTTAGAGATTCCTTATTTGTATTAAATGCTAAAAATGATCGTAATTTAGAAGAAGGTCAAGTTATCGCATTAACTATAGGTTTACAATTGAAAAATTTTCTGATCATTTTAGGTGACACGTTCCGTGTTTCCAATGAAGGAGGCCAAATTTTAACTCCATATACTAAGACTAGATCAGAAATTTCATTTTATTTCAAAGAAGATGCAACTGAAAATTCTGGATCCAATTCTTCTGCTGCTGCTAAAAAATTGAAAAGTGAAAAAAATGTGAAAATTGAGAAAACACTTGCCATCAATGAAGCCAACTCCAAAATTTTAAAATCAAAACTTAGAAATGAACTGAAAGAGGCTAATGATGATGAAAATAATGCTGAAAAAATTAGACAAGCAATGCAATCAAAATTACATGAAAAAAGAATACAAGAAGGTTTGGCTAGATTTCTGAAAGGGGATGTCACTGATTCTTCCGATTTTAAACCAGTTTTCAAAAAATATGAATCTTATGTTAGAGAATCTCAAATTCCAAACCAAGTTAAAGATCTTAAAATTCATGTCGACTATAAAAATCAAACTATTTTACTCCCAATTAATGGTAGACCAGTTCCATTCCACATCAACTCCTTCAAAAATGGGTCTGTTAATGAAGAAGGTGATTTTACCTATATTAGACTTAATTTTAACTCTCCAGGTATTGGTGGTATGAATCTGAGACGTACTGAATTACCTTATGAAGACCTCCCAGATCAACTGTTTATGAGACTGGTTACATTCAGATCTAGAGATCGTCAAAGAATGATTGATGTTCATAAGGCAATTCAAGACTTGAAAAAAGATGCCGTGAAAAGAGAACAAGAAAGGAAACAAATGGCTGATGTTATCACTCAAGCTCTGCTTATTGAATTGAAAGGACTGCGAGTCAAGAAGCTTGATCAAGTTTTCGTGAGACCACAACCTGACACGAAAAAAATTGGTGGAGTTCTTCAAATACATGAAAATGGTTTAAGATATCAACTGTCAGTTAGAATGGATAGTAAAGTTGATGTTTTATTCCTGAATATCAAGCATTTGTTTTTCCAACCATGTAAAGATGAATTAATTGTTATAATTCATTGTCATCTTAAAAATCCAATTATGATTGGGAAAAAGAAGACCCTTGATGTTCAATTCTACCGTGAAGCAAGTGATATTGCATTTGATGAAACTGGAGGCGGTAAAAGACGTTACCGATATGGGGATGAAGATGAATTACAACAAGAACAAGAAGAAAGAAGAAGGAAAGCAGCTCTTGATAAAGAATTTAAAGCTTTTGCAGAACTTATTGCCGATCTGCTGCATGGAATGTGTGATTTGGATATACCATTTAGAGAATTAGGGTTTCAAGGTGTACCATTTAGATCAGCAGTTTTCTGTATGCCCACTCGTGATTGCTTGATTCAATTAATCGATCCTCCATATTTGGTAGTTACTTTAGATGAAATTGAATTAGCATATTTGGAAAGAGTTCAATTTGGGTTGAAAAATTTTGATTTGGTTTTCATTTTTAAAGATTTTAGTAAACCAGTGGTTCATATTAATACTATCCCAATTGAAGTGTTGGAAGATGTGAAATCATGGCTCACTGACGTTGATATCCCCTTAAGTGAAGGTCAAATGAATTTGAATTGGGGTGCTATTATGAAAATGGTCCAACAAGATCCATACCAATTTTTCGCTGATGGTGGTTGGAGAATTTTAACTGGAGAAGGTGAACTGGAAGGAGAAGAAGAAGAAGATGAAGAGCTGGAATTTGAGGCCAGTGATTTGGATCCAAGTGATGAAGACGTTGATAGTGATGAGGATGAAAGTGATGATTATCTGGGAAGTAGTAGTGGACTGGAAGTTGAAGAAGAAAGCGAGGGAGAAGATTGGGATGAAATGGAAAGGAAAGCTGCTCGCGAAGATCAAAGAAGAGGTAGAGATTAAATGTATTAATAGTAAACTTAACAATGCTCACAAAAAAATTGTAAACAAGTAAAAAGATGTCGCGCGCATATATTTGACGACAACAAAGAAGAAGAACAAATCGAGGATCCAATTTAAACTTTTAAAGTGGCTAAATTGTCCATTTACATCAACTTTTTCGACACAAATAATATCCTTCAACATTTTTATTCGAAAAATGAACACCTATTATTTGCAATTACATTGTGCGGTTGCTATTTTCTTAAAAAAATTTAATCAATGGGTTTATTGTTTAGGGGCTAACTACTCACCTCCTTTTTGTTTAGTCGTGCACACGCTCAAAAATCTTTAAAACCACACGACGGGTTCATTTTTATAATCGAAACAACGAGCAACGCTGGAAAAGAAGACACCATGTCAGATAACGCTGATGATTACTCGTATGATTATGAATATCTTTATAAGATAGTGCTTATCGGAGACTCAGGGGTCGGTAAGTCGAACCTTTTATCTCGTTTCACTCGTGATGAATTTAACCTTGAACTGAGATCAACTATTGGAGTTGAATTTGCAACACGTACACTTGAAATTGAAGGGAAAAGAGTCAAGGCTCAAATCTGGGATACCGCTGGACAAGAGAGGTATCGAGCAATCACCAGTGCATACTATCGTGGAGCAGTAGGTGCTCTTATTGTGTATGACATTAGTAAGACTGAACTGTATGAGCTGGTATCTCGTTGGCTTAAAGAACTTCGAGAACATGCAGATGCTAATATTGTTATTGAATTGGTAGGTAATAAATCTGATTTAGATCACTTAAGAGCGGTCCCAACTGATGAAGCTAAAAACTTTGCCAGTGAAAACAACTTATTATTTACTGAAGCTTCAGCTCTTCTGCTGGACAACGTTGATTTGCTGTTCCATCAATTACTTAAAAATATTTATGAAATGATTCTGAAACATCAATTAGACACCAATGAGAGTTCGAGTGCTTCTAAACCTCTGGGTGGTAGAACCATCAGTTTGACTCCGGCACCACAAGAGAAAAAGAATAAAAATGGTGGTGGTTGTTGCTAGTGGTGAAATGGGGCAAAAATAAAATGATACAAATTTACACAAGTTGAACTAGGCAAATAAGGTGAATTATTATAAATATATATATTAAATATTTTAATTTGGAAAGAAAGAAATTAAGAATTCAACAAGTCATGCAATTATCAATTATCAATTATCAATTATCAATTATCAATTATCAATCTAGCAGGCAGACAGCCACATCATAAAATTTTACCGATCCATTTATTTGTTATTAATGTTTTTTCATTTTTTTAATTTTCTTTTTTGAAAAACAAAAAGCAGAAAAATAATAAACAAATAATAAATAGCGTCAAGCAATAACCAAGCTACTAAAGCATGAACTAACACAACATGAAAGGCAATAATATATTATGCCTCATTTTGCAACAGATGGGATCAGGAAAATAAGGTCGATGCAAATACTGTATAAGATTTTGAATGGCAAACTAAGAAAAGTAACATATGGCTATGTAGTTTCAAGTTAAAGGTGCACCATCACTGTCACCATCACCACCGCCAATTCTTAGCTCTTCAATATAAAGTAAGTATTGTCTCCATGTTAGGCTGAAGTTCTCTCTTCTAAGTATATTACAGTTTTTTAAAAGGATTCTTAGTGCTCATAGGCCCCAGCAACCTTCCCTTGGCGGTCAACGGCTTGGAAACTCCTTTCCCTTTACCCAATTTTATTCTTTCCTTGGCAGCCAAAACTGGTGCTGATTCTATGGAGAAACTAACAACCTGATCTCCTCGCAAGATGATCAACCCCAATGTACGTTTATCCTCTATAACGGCATCTTTATTCCCTTTTTTAAGTTCCTGCAACAGCTTTTTCGTCAACCTAAACTCTTCGGTATCTGTCAAAACAAGATTGAGATGGGCGTCAAATGCGAGTAACTGGCCCACAAAACTGCGTCCATCCACGGTGGTGACCTTCAATCGATAGTCTATAAGATCAGACATGCGTGTTTTTTTGCTGACACTGGTCATGATAATGGCGGGTCAGTATTAAGGGAGTTGGAAGTAGTAATAAAGCTAAGCAATAGCAGAAGCGAACCAGAGTAAAAATCAAATACACAGTGTGCGTAAGATAGAGTGGTAAAAAAACCAAAAGGAACAATAAAAAAAATAAAAAATAAGAATAAAAAAAAAATCAAAAATACAAAAGAAAAAACCATCACCGCAATAATGGCAATAAAATTGGGGTTTAAATGTGGTAAAATGGCGGTTAGAGCTTTGTATCGATACTTATAGATCAAGATCTTTGTATATATCGAACTATATATTGAAATTTTTACAATATTAATAAGATATGGTGACTTAATGGTCAAGTTTAGGTGTTTCTTTACTGATTGTTTTTTTCAGTGCAACCACTACCCGCAGGGTGAATTGCGTATGTATATATATGTCCATATATTTGCGATAGTCGCACCAATACCGACTTATTTTTATTTACTTACCCCAATGGCACCAGAACAAAAAGAAGAATTAACAACTACCCAGGGATCCGAGAAGGTAGAAGAGACCGTAGCTGGGTCTACAGAAGTACCAGAAGAAGACACAAAGGCCAATGTAGCTGAAGATGAATCCAAGGCCGCAGAAGCATCAAAAGACGAGGATCAAGCCAAAAGAAGTGCACCATCCAAAGAATCAGCACCAGAGGAGCCAAAGAAGAAAAGAAGAAGAAGACAATACGACGACGACGCACCAAAAGATAGTAAAAGTGATAACGAGGAAGCAGACGAAAAGGAAGATGACGAAAAGGAAGATGAAGAGAATTTGGCGTTGGAAGAAGATGAAGACGATCTTTTGGAAATCGACCAATCCAATATTATTACTGGAGGTAGAAGAACTCGTGGTAAGGTGATTGATTTTAAGAAGGCAGCTGAAAAATTAGAGAAGGAAAATGTTCTTGCGGAGGATGATGATGATAAGGAGTTTGAGGATAAGCCCGAAGATGCTTGAGTGTAGAATAGATTAATGAAAAATAAGAAACTCGTAGAAATTTTACAGTTGAGAGTTTTTGGTAGGCACTACTGGAAATTGTAGCTAATAGAAAGAGGGGACTGGGTTTTACCTGTACAAACGAAGAAAGAAGAAAAAAAAAAGGTTTATGGAAGAGAAGCTTGACAGCCTTGCCAAATACGAAACAAGCTAAAGTGTAATATGGGAAGCTTTGTGGGAAGAAAATGAATCAAGACCTCATTTCCCTTCTCAAAAGCATAATTCTGAGGTATGTTAATACATTAAATTGAAAGCTGGATCCAGCGTATTTATATTGAGTCAACCAATAGATATTTCTTATAAGGAAACTGATCTTTGGCTGAAGTTGATTCTAACAGTAAACCTTTCACTGACGACAAGAAAGTGAAACAATAAATTAATTAATAAAAAAAAAACACATTTTGATTTGAATACCGAGTAGTTTAGCAGAATTACTTGGTATTTAGCATGATGCCATGCTATAGTTATAATAATTGGCATTGTAAAACCCATTATTAGGTGCAACATACAGATACGTTAATGGAGGTGGAGCTCCATATGAAGACCATATGTTTGATTGGACAGGTGTTGATTGGATTGGGGTGGTCCAAATGGAATCTTGATGACTAGGTTGATGATAAGTATACTTATTGGCAAATCCTCCTCCTAATAATGTGGGAGACAGGTTGATAGCTGAAGGATAATAGCTATAATGGCCATAGTCTCGATGAGGAGACAGTGGTATAGACATCTCTGAATAAGTTGGCGATGGAGGGGTCCGTATTTGAGGTTGACTAGACTTGAGAGTATATTTCTCAAGCCAAGTACTCCAACAGGTTTCCAATGTTCTAATGTTAGCTTCAAAATTTACAACGTTTAATTGCCATTTGACATCTTGTAACCATTGCTTTTCTTGCTTATTTATTACATCAATCAGAATTCCTGCAGCACCACTCCATGATCGATTGGTGAAAGTATTATCATCGTTAAACTTATTTGCCAAGATTAATGATACAATCAATATAGTGAAAATATCAGCATCTTTCATGTGAGGAACACAGTTCATCTTCAGATATCTTTGATTCATATATTCAAGACCAATTATAATAGTCAGTTTAGGCAACCTTGTAGCAAAAAGAACTGATACTACCCAATCATCAAATTCTTTGGACGGATTCCTGTTCTGCTTAAGCATTCCAAATGTACACCATGAAAGGAAAGTTGACATATTATTGATGTTATACTCCAAGACAGATGAAATGCCTCCATTGGATTCTTCAACTTGAGGTTGAGGTTGAGGTTGAAGTTGAGGTTGAGGTTGATGTTGAGGTTGAGGTTGATGTTGAGGTTGATGTTGAGGTTGAGGTTGAGAAATTGAATTTCCCGAGTAAACTTGAGAATAGCTAGGTAAGTAATTCACAGAGGAAGGTACTCTATGCCCTGCGGTTCCCAAGCCTTGGTGATAAAAGCCACCTTGGGATTCAATTAAGGGAGGTTGATAGTATGCCAGGGTAGGCACCTGGTAACCTTGATATAAATGGTGAGTCATTTTAATAGTTTTGAAATCAAAAGTTCAAACTTGGTAAGGAACGAAGTCTTAGTGAAAAGCTCGTTCTACTAGGGTGTAAACTTGTGATAAATAAAAGGCAGGAAGAGAGCGAAAACCTGAAATAAATTTTAATAAATCTAATATAGATTCAAGCTATGGTGGAAAAGGGGGTAAGTCTTTTAAAAAAAAATAGACAAACTTGATCCTTTTCTAAATGGTTTCCCTTGGTTGAAAATCCGGTTATTCCCTGATTAACGTCCTGAAACCAACCACAATAGTGTATCTACCTGGCCGAGTGTAATTAAGATTCAATCTAATCCAATTATAAGCTAATATAACCAGATAAGTATTGAAAAATGAAGGAGTTTCTTGAATTCAATCAAGAGAAAGAGAAGCGTCGCAAAAAAATTTCATTTATTATTACCAGCGCATTGGGGTCGTGCACAGTGACGACAAAAGAGGAAAAAGAAAGGCATGGGCGAAAAAAAAAATAAAAATTAAGAAAAAATAAAGACAAAATAAAGAGTAAAAGGGTAATAATATTACAAGTGTTCACTAAATACATAATATTAATTAGGTACATAAGACATAAGTGGAGAGAATACATGATTGTTTGGATTTAAAGGAGAAACCAGATCGATAGATCGAAGGCTATATATAGTTTTTACTAGACACAAACCATAAATGTTAGTTTAACAACAGTGAACAGCACTTATGAATATATCTATAAGTGGCCTAGAACTTTATTGTTGGTGTCATCTTACAGTATTCAAGTACAATTTTTTATTTGCAATTTTTTTGTCATTCATGCTACAATTGTGCCCTTAAGAGTTTTTTTAGTGTAAATTTTATCGTTTTTGCAGTTTGTGTCGAGTTTAGTAAGCTTTCTTTCTTTCTTTTTTTTTTTGTTTTTTCAAAATTTATTCTATATAGTGACTTGGCAGTGTGCATGTTGTGATTTCATTTATTTCTATATATATGTATATATATATATACTAATTAATTAATTACATGTATATGCAACCTGGTTGTCAATACACATTTAAATTTGTTCAAAGTATTTTGACAGACGATCGATTTAAATTTCGAGTTTTAGTAATAGCAACTATTATAGTGTTTTGAGGTCTTGAGCCCCCTAATCAATATGAACAATGTAGTATAGCTTTAGCTAAACAAATAACATATTTCTTCTGAGACAAATATGGGTAGTTAAATTAGAATAACACCAGATGCTTTATACAGTATAAAAGAGAATGAATCATTTATAAGTAAGAGAATTAGGTTTCAGGTAATTAAAGGAAAGATAAAGGTGACTTGATAATTTCCCAACAATAGAGTATCGCGTCAGGACATCAAATCCTAAATGTGTAAAGTTAAGTCTATTAAAAACCGTCATTTACACTCCGAATGGAGATAACGGTACTCGATGGCTATTTATAATATAGGACGAGAAAGGTTCCAGATGAATTCGTGTGCATCAGAAAAAAAAATAATAAAATATGGAGACATAACTGTACCATATGTTTAGAATGAGCTTCCAGATTTCAAAATATCCTCCTACCCACTATTTCCCTCAATATAATCAGCACGTCATTATTTATCCCAATTAGGGATTAATCACACATTACATGAATCGATTCGAGGTGCGAATTTACCCCCGCCAACTTAAAATAACCCATTATTGAATGGGATCCTGGCTGTGATTTTGTGGCTATATTTTAAGGCAATAATGTACAGTGTGACGCTGGTATCAATTGGATTATTAATTCCACCGAAGAAGAAATTTTTTTATTTAAAAAAAAAATTAAGAAAGTGTTCTCGTCATTTAGGCTTCTTCTTTTTTTTTTTTTTTCTCAGATACATTAGGTTGGCTATTTGTATTGACTACTGATTTCTTACGTATTATCTTCTATATTATACCTCTATATCCGTTCCTATATCTATAACAAATTTTATGCAAAACTCAACTCATAATATTCTTAATATCCATACTCTTCTTTAAACTATCCGGTTTACGAAACTCATTATCTCCTAAATTGGTAAATGAGAAAACACTTCTTATAGGAGGAAGATTCACTCCTGTGGTTGCAATCAGTTCATTGGATTTTATTTTTTGATTTATAGGTGTAGTTGCACCGTGGCTGGGTAATCCACCGAATGATTGTGTGGCCGTTGGCATTGCACCCAAACTATGACTATGGTTAATTTTCTGCGCGACTGCGGCATGAAATTTATGTAAATCATCACTGGAAGGCCCCAGTTGAGGTTGTAAAATTGGCAGTTGCGATGGCGTTTGTAATGGCGTTTCGTTGGGTGATATAATGAAATTCTTCACCAGGTGAGGTGCCGGGGAAACCAGTGGTTGGAAATGCAGCGGAGAGTTCGGCCTTGACTTTTTGTACTGAAATTCAAGGTTAAGCAGAGTCAGCAGTGATGATGGTTTGACTGGCATAGGGGTTAATGGCTTAAGAGGGGTCAATCTTTGTAAACCTGAAAGATTGGAATATGAGCTCAGTTTCAATTTACCTGAAAGAGACAGAAGACTGGAAGAACTGGCATTGAAAATGCTATTTGAATCTGGAGAGCTCGTTAAAGAAGGAGCAGCTGAATTGGGCGTCGACATAGTATTGGAAGAGCTGAAGATTTGTTGAGAGTGAATAGATGAAGCTGAGAGCAGTTTGGCCAATGAACCTGGTTCTCCATATTTCTGATGCTGGGCTTGTGCCTGTGCTTGTGCCTGTGCCTGTGCTTGTGCCTGTGCTTGTGCTTGTGCCTGTGCTTGTGCTTGTGCTTGTACTTGAGCTTGAGCTTGAGCTTGTGATTGAAACATTTGACGACCTGGTTGTTCCTGGTTGGGACTCTCTGGCATCTTATACATTTGACTAGATATTGGAACAGGATTAGTAGATAACGCTACTTGATTGGTGGTAAAGCCAATCATCCCTTGCCCGGACTCTTGCAGCTGTGGTATTAAGTAAACTGGGTACAAAGGTTGTCCATTTCGGTCAATAGCAACTGGGATAGCTTGTTGATAAAGTTGCTGTTGCCCCTGTTGATTTGGGACAAATCCCTGAGCTGGTGATTGAAATGCGACTCCATTGTCGTATGCTTCACCTGCCATGTCTTTGTTTCTTCTCTTTCGAGTGCTGGGATTGGTATGTATTCTTAAATGTCTTGTTAGCTCATCTGACCTTGAAAACCTCTTGGTACACCCTGGATAAGTACAAGAGTGAGGCTTTTCCCCTGTATGAGTTCGAATATGTCTTGTTTGATGTTCAAGACGATGGAAAGCCTTATCACAAATGGTACACTTGTAAGGTCTATCTTCTTTAGACTTCTTAGAAGACATGGCCTTTGGTTGGAGTGAATCTATCACGAAAGGAGGGGGTAGTAACAGAATATAAAAAATTAACAAATGTGAGTTATTTGCAAAAGAATACTAGCTTTGATTATTAAAAGAAAAGAAATTTTGGAAAAAAAAAAATAAATTTTACAACAACAATAATGCGTCAAAATGAATCTGTCATAGCGATAAAATATTTAAAAAAAGTTGCACATAACATAAGCCCCAAGAATTATTAATTTTTTAATAATATATTAGTGGAGGAATTAAAGCAATGGCGTGGGGTTATCAAAAAAACACCCGGAGTTTGTACATAATTTTGGAAATAGGTCAACGTGCAACTAACCATAGCACATGCAAAAATGCGCATACATGGGGTTAAAAAGATTTTCCGGTAACTTCCCCAAGACTTTTTCGTGGATTGACAGAAATGTTAATCCGTGAAATGGTTTATTGTGATTAAGCTCATTTTCATATCTTCGTTTAGTTTTAGACAAGAGTTCAGTTCTTTTTTTTTTTTATTCTTTTTCATCAATCGAAAAAGACTTCAACTACACTTGAATCTTAGCTTACAAATAAATTTCATATAAGTTGCTCAATTCGAAATATTTTATTTTTTTTCTACGTTTTTTAAGTGAAACTCATTTTGCTATTTGATTCAAATGAATACAATTGCTATTACAATATAGGAGAGATATTAGTTATCGTGCATATGGAGTTAAAAGTTTTTCCGATGAGGGAAAATTTTTTTTATTAGTGTACTGTTAAATAATAGCAAAAAAGAAAAATACATTTGAGCCCGGTGTTAACGCCTAAAAATTTTTTTCTAAAAAAAATCAAAGCATTTGCAATTGTAGGGAATCATCATTTAGTGCCGCCCCCTCCTTTTTGTGCGTATATTGGATATACTTCCAAAAATGGTACCATCTCTGCACAACCCATGCATATCATCTTTATGCTCCACTTGGGGTCGATACGGGGTGAAGAGGGCGCGGGGTTAAAGGTCAGAGATATTGTTTAACATAAACTGTTCACCCATAAGAAGTAAAGTGACATTCCATGGTCAATGCCGAATTGTATTTCAAATCACCAGTTATTTCAAAGTAGTAAATATTTTTCATGATAAATCAATTCTTCTGATATTTTGTAGCATCATCCTTTTCAGTGGTTTTACAAGTTACTGCTATTTGGATCTTTAACATTTGGCATTTAAATGTTTTGCGATAATCTCTCCGATAAACACCGTAATACGTCTCATGATAAATTAAATATCATTCTATATTTTGTATTATCATTTTTTTCTTCGGTGCTTTTGCAAGTTGCTACGCTAGTTGGATCGTTAACATTTGGTAGCTAAATATTTTGCGATAATCTCTCCGATATACACCCCCACAATTAAAATTCAAGCTTGTTTGGTTAAATTTTATGTACTTACAGATGCACAGATTCCAAAGATGAAACTTAAACGTTATAACCTCTAAAATTACCGACTTAATTTTTATTATAGTATTTGAGAATGCTGATTTTTATTTTTATATTAGGCACTTAAGTATATTCTTTTGATTGATTATTATATATCTTCAAATATTTAAGAACCAGCTTTCATGGTTTACAAGGATTTAGATTATACCGCTACATACTATACTGATTTGTGTTTTTTCTATGTTTCATGTATGTTATACAATTGCGACTTTAATGTATCTGTAATTATTGTTCTTATATATTTATATATTACTTAAAAGATTATATAAAATTAAGCTTTGTTAAATATGTGTGTATGTGTGTGTGTGTGTGTGTGTGTGTGTGTGTGTGTGTGTGTGTGGGAAATAGTAGACTAGATTAGGAAATACTTTTACACTTAAAGCAGCTCAGGGAAAATACTATATTATTGATATTCATCCACCCATTTGTCTTACTACCAATGCATCAAGTACACTAATTATAGTTTAGTTAATTTAATTATTTGTTTAAAAAGGACCCCCATAAACTGAAATTGTCTCTATAAATCATAGGTGAAATCAACCCATTGATCAAACCATTGTAAATTCCCAAGTAATTCCTCTGTAATTTCTTTATTCAAATTCATGCTTGAATTAATTGATCCTGGAGTTTCTACATTCTTATCACTTTCTACAATCACTTCATTGCCAGTAAAATATTCCTCATCCCCACGTTCAGTGAATTTACCCATTTGGTTAAAAACTTGCTTATTAACGTCGGCTGATCCATGATCCACCCCAATTTTTTCCAAAAAATTTTGATCCTCTTGAAATCTTAGCAATAATAAATGATTTAAAACTTTAAGAGCCCAAAGACATTCTTTAGCCATTTTGAACCTTTCCTTATAAACTATTTTCCCAGTATTTTCATCAATTACATTCGATTTGTTGAGAATTAACATAAGTCGGATAACATTTTTAAGCACTTGTTTGCTTCTTTTAACTTCGTATCCTCCATTAATCAAAGTCAATACATTCAACCCGCTATTATAGAGTAAAAGCATTGTCATATACCAAGGTGTCATAAGTAAGCCTGCTCTTTCAGTTTCATGTAAAATGTATATGATTCTTTCGCAAACACTAAGCACTCGCTCAATTTGCAATCCTTCATTAGGGATATGATGCCCAGTAAAATTAAATAAGACTCTCCCATGTAATGAAATCACCAAATCAAAAAAATGAAGCTTTGTTTGTACTTTAACCAAAGGCAGATATTGATCAACTGTCATATAAATTTGTTCATCACCGAATCCATTATCATCAAACCATTTATCTAATCTATCCAATTCATTATTCACTTGGTTTAATTTCTCCGGATGTGGCGTATCTCTTACTAAGGTGTGAACAAAGTTCAGCACTTTAGCAATATGAAACATTGCAAACGCAGGTTTAGTCCACCAATCTTCATCAGTGGATTCAATTTCATAATCTAACTTAGGGAAACTTCTATATATGTCTTCATCTCTAATCCCACAGTAACGGCCTTGTTGAGTACCAAATAATCTATCCATGGTGTACACACTCCAAAAAATTCTTTTAGACTTTAAAAGCTCGTATGGGGTAGCCTTAAATGAACTAGGAACGTTATATGATAATCCCATCAGTCTAACCATGGTTATAGCTCTTCCTAAACTCGTAAACGTGGAAGTTTGTCTATGACATAGTCTCAAATATAACGTAATCAATAACCACAGTTGAATTAATTCAAACAGTTCCCATTCAAACAGAAGAATTTCTACAACTCTAAAACCATATTTGAAAAGCTGCTCTTCCACTTTCAAAACTGCAAGCTGAGGTCCTGCAGGCTTTTGAAATTCCAGTAAACGAATAGCAATTGCTTGAATTAAACATAATTGTGCCAGAAAGAGCTTTGTCAGATGAGCTTTGCTATCTCTATTTTCAGGGTTCATATCGGCAGTTTCCCCTTTCACCGTTTCATACTTCAACATCTGTGCTCTAAAAACAGTTTCGTGCAATATGGAAAATAGGGCATTAACCTCCCTGAAATAAAAATCAATATATTGAGATTGCAGAAGAGGCAACTTCACGGTTATTTCTGGTTCATCGGGCAATTTTTCTGGCTTAAGATAATGTACTCCACTCATATTCCAACCGAAATATTGAGTCCTTGGAAGCGTCACTTTGGCCTTGTATTCATCAGACAATGATTCGTACAAATTTTCAGCAAACAATACGGTCAAAAGGTTCTGATGACGCTTCAGAAATCTCCATTTGGAGCTCGATGATAGCAAGGAGAAGCAATGCTTTGGTTCCAGCGGCTGCTGCGATTCCCTCGTTGTGTCTCTTCTAAATAACGAATCAGAATCATTCAGAAGCAAATTTTCAAGATACTTAACTCTATTTTCAAGCTGAGTTACGTATTCATCTTTTTCCAACTCTTTAGACATTTTTTCTGGCACTGGTATCTTAGTTGATTGCATACTGAGCATTGGCTCTACCAGATCAACAATATTAGACATAGCATCCCTTTTTTGCCTCTTTGCATTGGATTCTCCATTTAACTGGTAATTCAGTGGAGTGAATCGGCAATCCTTCTTATGTTTAAGACATGTAACACAAGGATACGTACCTGAACATTTTATCTTTTGATTTCTACACCGGTCGCATGCTTTAGACACCCTCTGACGAGGTTTATGGTGCTCAACTATATCTTGATCTGAACCAGCAGTTTTATAGGGGAAACTGTACAATTCAGACATTGTTGACGTTATATAATTCTCAAATCCATGTATGGGTAACCGTAATTAGTATAACCCCCTTCCGTGCCCTGTAATATGCCCCAGATTGCTCTTCAAACGAATGTTTAAGATGGAGAACCCAATTTGTAGCTGTGAGGTTGAACAATATAACGGCTTAAAAAATAAAATAATTCTATATATGTATGTACAAAGAAAAAGAGACATAGACACGACATATAATAGAAAATAAAAATGAAAAATGAGTATGGGGGTCAGATGCTAAAAAAAATGAGATTTGGTTGCAAAATTCAGAAAAAAAAAATTGTTAAAAAGAAATCAAATTAGGCAGTTTAAAAGCGTAACTTGTCACCTAGCGGCACATACACAGAGTTAGTTTCCATCCAAAAAAGAAAAACAAAAACAAAAAAATAAATAGAAAGAAGTATTCATAAAAGATGTGATTTTAATTAGCATGAATCTCAAACAAGTTCGATCTTTACAATGAGCGTTGAGACACTGGATGCTGGAAGGATTTGACACTAAAAATGATCAATCATGGTTGGTTACATCATATCATTTTCTTGTAAGCTATTATTCATATAGATGACAACGTATACTAATTATAAATGCTGATTGATATATATTAATCTATTTTGCCACGAGGTTGCATTTATGGATTATATGCTTTATATTTCAATTGAGGAAATATGGAACAATGTATGATTCAAATACCCAAAGTTACAAACATGCATCATTTGTAGTTTAATATTGTAAAATTCCGGACTTGAACATCTGACTATCGATGATTAAGCCAAATGAGCCTGATCCGGACTGGATACCAGTGAATGTTCTTCCTTAAAAGGATTGTGGGGTGGTTCAGGAGAAAACTTCTCTGGGTGGCGTCTTTTATAACTTCTACATGCAGAGGGATACAAATCCATAGCCCACATGATCAATAATACACCATACCAAAAAGAAATAGTCCATTCAAATATCGCACTCATGGAGTCTTCACTATCGCCCATGTAAGCACCGAAACATATCGCAAATGCAATCGCAGCGCACACCCACACAACCTTAAGTATAAATGAAACCATATACAAATTTTGCCACCTTTTGGTACCGAAAATGACATGCTCATGATCCGGAGACAACCTCATAGGGTACCAACCAAAAAGAAACAGTACCGCAAAGTCACATACACAGGCGAAAAATATAAAAACAATGAAAATAGCCACCATCAGAATATGCACATTATGGTATTTATTGGTGTTAAAAATTGAAACAAACAAGATACCCAATTGGCCGATTATCGCGCAAACAATAGTTCCTATAGATAAGTTGGTTTGAAGTTTGGTTACAAACGGTTGTAATTTATGAGCTTTTCTCAAGTATAACTCCAACATCGGAGTTCCCGCGAAAAAAATGGCTTGAAACCCTACGCATGAAATAAATAAAGGTTGTAAGTTAGTAGCTCCAATATCAGAGATATAAACGGGGTTTTGGTAAACATCCATAAATTTATACATTGGTTTACCTTGTAACGACCATGCAGATAACAACGCAATAAGCATACCCCACCAAACAATCAAAGCTATTATAGGCACTAAGTACCAATGTATCACGCTAAATTTAGTGTATCTAGCCGGCATTACTATGGGATATTGAAGTGGTATATTCGAAGGCTAACTTGACTGGGAATGAATATGTGACAACGAAAGTAGGGACTTGACGTCTTCTTTGGAAAAAAAATCAATTATAAAGAGTTAAATAAAACCAAATATCTTTAGCAAACTTTAAAGAACAATAACAATAAGAATATTAAACATAATTTTGATTGCTATTATATCCAATACAGCCAGCTATTCCCATCCACGAAAGTCTCAGCCTTGATTTTTTATTTTTATTTTCATTTTCATTGTTTATTTTAATTTATTTTTTATTTTTCAAACTTAATGCTTCTAATTTAGCTATTGGTAGAGCATGGTCATCTCGCACAAACACATCAGGGCAGTACTTCAGGCTTTGAATCACAATAAAACATGATTCCATACATGGCTTGGTCTATATTTTATTTCATACACTTTTCAATGCATCATTCCATTCCTACAGTTTGTCACTCTCAATTACTATTGCTACGGTTTTATAAACCAACTGAAAAATATTTTCAAAGGTTTGGCCTAATTTTCACATGAATCAAAAAGTTATAGCTAATTGAGACGATTAAGAGAATTTTATATCCGAAATAAGTAAAACAATATATACAGGTTCTGAATCGATGAATGTACGTGAAGTATCGAGTAAAAAAAAAAATGAGCTCATATACTGAATACTGTATACTGTATTGCAAATACTTTTGTGCACATATTCGGCAAAGAAATATTTTGAAAATTGATTTGAGTTGCAAGTTAAACATACAAAAAACTATCTGACCGAAGAAAATAGTAAGTAATTTCATCCAAAACAATCGGAATGTTTGATTAGTTTAAAATATGTATAATTCGAAAATGTAACCTCATATTAACATTAATGAAATATAAATTTAAGATCGTTTATAATTTAAAAGTTTGTCCTTTGTATCGTTTGAAATTTAAAAGTTTGTATCATATATATAAAAAAATAAAATTGTTTTACCTAAAAATTAAATTTAAGTCAGTATAAGCGGCCAAGATATTAAATTAAGTATATAATTTCTGATTTCTAAAATAAATAAAGATATACATAAAAATAAACCCAGAAAAATTTTGAAAAAACAAATTCAGAGGAGAAAAAAATTGAAAACAAAAGTCAAAAAAAAATGAGTGCAGAATTCAAATTCTTACTCTATTATGCTGTCAACAATATACAATTGGATTTGTGAATGCCAGTTGATGCTTCAAGATGTAGAGTTCATTAGATTTATTTGTTTTTGTTTTTCTTATGGGTGTATAGAAAAAAGAAATAAATGAAACAATAAAGCTTCAAATACTTACACTTTATTTGCAAATTATTTATTGTTGTGTTTGAGCTAGCGTCATAAAACAATCAACGCAAAATGATTCAATCTCAATGCAGCAGCACTTATAATTCAAAGTAAAGATGAGCTAATTTCCGTTAATGCTTAAAGATTCGCACTTATTACCGATGATGTGATATTAATGTTCATACCGTCGAAAACCTGTATAGCGATTAAATTTTGCGATATTAGATACATATCGTGTGACATTTCCAATTGTAGTTTGTAAAATTATATAATGTGAACGCTATGTAGTGTATATATCTTAAGTATATGCATTAGCGTAAATTGTTGCAGTTTAACTATAAAGTATTTTAACATAGCTTACACAATCGAACTATAGTATTAATATTATAGCAATTGTAATCTCTGAATATGATGAAGACAATGCAATAGCCCATGTGTGGTAATATGTCTTACAAAGCAAGTAGTAGACTGAGTAACATTCAGCACGGAATACGACATGTGTAATATACTCTAGTGCAATGTAATTGAATCAAAATTATGTTAGTGTGAGCACAAATTTCCCCTCTGTACCATTTTTTTACATCCCCCGTAAAGGAGCAGTACTAGTTACACAAGCTTTCGCGCTGCCTTTCTTTTATCAGTAAGAGGTAAAAAAATGAAATAGAATTAAAATTCGAGAAGAAAAAATAAAATGATATACAATAAAAAAAAAGAAGCATAAATTGTTTTATATCAATATCTAGAAAAAACAATTTAAAGAAATAGAATATTTAATTAAATATAGAAGTCCAATTTAAAAACAAATATGAAGGCAAATATAGTACTGATACTATAAAGTATTATAGCTGGAAGTTTAAAAATTTTAATTTGAAAATTGAATTACGAACAATTCTTAATAGGTTGGAACTTTGCTTCTAACTAACCTAAAACACACTCTCCCACTTTTATATATAAATAGATATATAATATATCAAGCACTTTAAAGTAACCGATAAAATAAGTCATATATAGGAGCTAGAAATGTTACTGTGTGTACCAATATGTTGGTGAACATTGTAAGCTACTAATTGGTAAACATTTACAAATTAAAGCCTGATCAAAATGCAAGTGACACATATTCAAGCATTCATCAGCATAAATATACGAGCATTTTCAACACTTATTTTTATAAATTAAGTGAATAAAGACTACAATGTAAAATATATACTTATATTACATAAGTCACTAAAAAATTGATTTTGACTTCCTAATAATATTGTAAGAAAAATATTTACAGTTACGTTACGCAGAAACCTACATATAAATACCAATGCGCTTTAACACCATCACGCAAAAACCCGAAATTGAATGTAGCATTCTGTAATGCGATGTGTGGCCATTATAAATCATATCACTTTACGGGTAACTTACATATTTCTGATATTATTTTTTCATATATATTAATTTATATCACTTTGAAGCTAAACGGTAAGGTTTAGCCTGATTTTTAGTGACGATTTTTCTTCTAGATCCAGAATGACCGAACAATCAATTATCTTCCACAAAATTGATTATGGTCCAACTTAATTATGTCATACAATGTACGTAAGGAAAGAGCACATAAAATAGTATTGAACAGGTAATCATTTAATTTCAACTAAAATTCGGTATAATTAGCCTAATTGTGCCTTAAGCAAACTCATTTACCAACTATAAATTAAATGAATTTACTCACTATGTACAAAAATACTGAAACTTTAGTTTTTGATAAATTATGTAATTTCCACAATTATGTAAGTTGGTATAAGGGACCGATCGTTCATCTATGCAAACTTAAGCATGCTAAAATAAGTGAACTGAATCAAAATAACAAAAAAACAATTTACAAATAAATAAAAAAAACAAATTTAATAAAGTAGTGTTAAATTGATAATATAAAAAATAAAAGACCTAAGTGTAATAAATATATTTTAAAAGTAAAAAAATGAAAAATAACAATAATATAGAACACTGCATCTACACTTTTTTCAAACATGATAAATAAGAATGCTTTTTTTGTTTTTTTCCCAAATCAAAAAATATTGTTCAAAAGCTAATATTCTATAAGATTAACGTTTTTTAAAGTTAAAGCTTCTTGCATCCAAACATCAGGTTTGATTGCATAAAAGAACAATTAATTCTTTTTTTACACATTTTATTTTATACTCTTGCATAAAATTCAAAAATCAAACATGCTATTAGGTAAAAATATATTTACTACAATTTTATTCTTTGGCGGCATCATTCCGCCCCAACCATTTAATAATATTATTTAGAAGTAGGAAATACAATAGTTTCAGAGATTGATTACACATTTGACAATGTTATTTACTGATGCTAATTTTATAATTCAACAAGAGTAAAATGTTTCACACCATTTACTTAATACCACAGACGTATACACTCAATTGTACCCAAACTCACTTTCACTCTCACATTCACTTACACTCGCACTTACAGATCACAAAGTAATCCTACATTTTTAAAACAGCTTGCAATAAGCAGAAATTAGTTTTGTATGTAAAAGCAAACTAATTTGAAAAAAAAAAAATAAATGTCCGCGCCGACGTTTTTTTATACTCAAAAATTAAATAGAAAATGATATGTTTAATTCATTACCATCACTACATTAGAAAATCTAAAAGATATCATTAATTTCAGTTTCAATGTTCAAGATTAAGATAGTTTAATTGGAATACCTAAAATACTCCATGTATTTTGTATATGCAGCGATATTTAGTGAATTCATTCCAGTAAATTCTTAACATAGAAAAATAAAACTTTAAAAGTAACTATTAATGAAAGTTTTAATTAAACCAAAAAAGAAATTGTATTGTTAAAGTAAAACTGGTTGAAATAATAATTTGTTCTTATAAATAATTGCGAAAAAAATTAATAAAAGAATTAAATGTATCAAAGGTCTGTCATAGTTGAGTAATGCATATTTTCTTGGATGCTTTTATCTGCACTATTATGCATAATCCTAAATAGTACAAGGCTGCAAATTTTTACTGTGACATAAGAACTTTTTAATCATATTCTATATATATATACATATAGATTTCTATTACGTCTTAAACGTTAATACTTTCATTTTCCATCATTTAAAACTGATCCTTTCATATAACCTAACCTAGTATAATCATACTCATCCCACCCACATAAGCATTCATAAGATCTGTAATGGTTTCCAATGAAATAATAGAACACTTTGTTCGTGACTCATGGGTATTATTACGCGAAAATAGTGACTACGATAAATACCTTCCTTTCTTCACAAACTTGGTTTCTACTTGCCAATTTCTGGTGCAAAATTTGACTATACTGCTTTATTATATTTACAAATACACCAAAAACCTTATCATTAAAGTTGACAATAGTTTAGAATCTAATACATCCGTTTATTTGGTTTTAACCAGTCTTATATTATCGAACAAAACCTATGATGATCAATCGTATACATTAAAAACTTGGGTTAACATCTGTAATAATATTAAAGGCTTGGAGGTTAACTTGAAATTATTATTAACTTTAGAATCACACTTTATGGCCACTCTCAATTACGAAGTATCATTTAACAAAATTGCAGAAGATTGCCAATTTTGGCAGCATTTAATTAGTAACGATATCTGGTTAAAGCTGATTATGAGTCCTACGAATTATGTTAACAACTATCCAAATGCATTAGCCACTCCACCACCCGTTGTACGAAAACCCGTTATTGCAAACACAATGCATACACCAATATATCTGGTTCTGAAACTGAGTTTGAGTACACCTTCCAATGGACCAATGGTAACAACACCTATTTCTTCATGTCAATATAATACGCATTTCCCAAATACTCCAATAACGCCGTTTTCCGAACCTCGATGCAAAAAGAGAAAAGTCACTCACCAACAACAACAACAACCTACAATATCATCTTATGTACCATTTGCTCCATTGCCTCAAGCCTGCGCACTTCATCGTTTTTTACCTATAAATCATAAATCTGAACAATATTATCCATCGATGTCGAATCTGGTTTTAGTTCATCAACCACAAATTTCACCTTTTACATTTGCATACCTGATTGGGCCAAGAAGTTGATCATTACTTTGGGCTAACTTAAAATTTTGATATTATATTTGGTTATATTTTATTACAATTATTATTACTATTATTATTATTATACTTATTATTATCGTTAAAAATTAACCTTACTATTTTTATAATTATTATTATCATTATTATTATTATTATTATTATCATTATTATTATAATTATTTTTGTTATTATATTGGAAAAAAAAAAACTACGATCTTAATGAATTCCTATTTGCATGGCGTGCGCTCATGAATACATACGTCGTACTGCGCCTACGACACATCAATATTAATTCATCTTATACCACGGAATTTAACTTATAATTTTTTTTTTTTTATAATATTAAATAAAAAAGCTAATTACTTTAATAAAACAAACTTTATATTGTATTTGCTTCGAACAATATGTATGAACATATAAAAGTGACGAATTGATTATTTTTTGTACCACAACATGGCTACTGCTTACTACACAAAACCCATTTCCTTTTATTTTTTGAGTATATAATATTTTTGCCAAAAATCTCTATAGTTAGAAGTAAAATTATGGAATAATGCAAATTGAAACATTCAGTTTTATTTTAACAGAAATATATCAGTCCTGTCGTCTCCTCACGGTCAAATCAAATACTTGGTATTTATTGGAATGTTTTAAATCACATTTTACATACTATTTATAAACTTCATATATTAAGTTGTTATAGAAGACTAACAATACGGTGAATCAATACTTTCATCTCATGCATTTATTCGTATTCAAATTGTTTTTTTTAAACTTCATTACCAACGGTGTGCATGCAGCAATAAGTCCTTTGTCACCTAGTACAATGTTAAGTCTCCTACATTTCTTAGATTTAAAGTTGCATGTATCTTTCTATTGTTCCTGTTTAAACAACTTATTTCTTACAATAACCGTATTACGAACTGGTAATTAGTTTCAACAAGTGGTTCAATGCATCGAATTGACTTATGCTTTGGTTTTTTATTATTTAGATTTATATAATAAATTATATATTTCTATATATATAACTATTAGATTTATATACATATATATGTTTCATATTCATTGAAGTATATTCCTAAAAAAAACATGTTTTACAATATGTGGAGCTGTAATTATAAGTGGGCTGCACTAATTAGATTGTATATTGAATAGAGTATTCATAAAATGTAATACGCAACCATTTGCTTTCACCCAATACTGTATATTATGCCTTAAACTTTCACATTATTCTGCGGTTTCAAAAAAATTTACCTTTATTTTAAGTATATTCCGTATTGCATTTTTCACTGCGAATACATACCAAATTGGAGTCTCGTATCATGGTAACGTGTGGTATTTGTAACACACATGAATCTAAGTACAAGTGTCCAAAATGCGGTGTAGTCTATTGTCTGTTAACTTGTTTTAAAAGTTCAGATCATGAAACTTTAGACGCTGCCAGTATTGACAAAGTAAACTCATGTAATGAATCCAAAAAGCGCGATGGATCTATACAAAATTCGACTGACGGTAAATTAACACAAGATCAAATTTTTGACAGAATCGCCAATGATAGTCAAATACAATCAATGTTGAAAATGAAAGGTTTACAATTCCACTTGCTTACAATTTTGCAAATATTAAACGATCCTTCTCTTACATCTGAACCAAATTACAGTTCTAGGAAGGATATAGCTCTTAAAAAATTGGCTAGTTTAAGAGCAGGAGGACTTGAAGCAAATGAAGTAGTAGAAGAGTTTGTTACCAGAGTTTTTTTCTTACTTGGAGAGTGTGATTGACTTTCACTTTCATCGTAATTCAGTTATTGCGACTCACATAAAGTTGCTAAGTAATGTAATTTTGCACAATGTGCTTTATAAAAAGTTATGTTTTCACGATAATTTATGACATTCATGAAATTGAGAATTTTCTGGTTAGAATATTGTTAGCCGCTACCAAACCTAGTTTCTTTTTTAGCAAAATTTGGGATGAATTTAGTATTTCTAGATTTCATATACACAATATTAGACCTTTTTATTTTATGAAATTCTGAATTTTATATAATATTTGGTTTATAAAATATTTATTTTACTTTATTATTTTTGATACATTAGCATTTTTACCTTTTTTTTTTTATTTTTCAATCAATATTTATGAGTTTAACTATAAAGAATAAAAGAATGTATGAAAATAATTACACCAAATGCCATTACAATGCAAAAGTGGATTGCAACATTTTATGTGTTAAAAAATAAAACTAAAATCTAAGAAGAAATATTTAAGGTTTACTAATTGCAAAATATACGCACAGTTCACACCTCGAATTGAAGTAAATTGCAACCCCATATATTCTTATCCTTGCCTTTTATATGAGACAGAAGTTGAATACGGAATAAGAAACCGCCCAAATCACCTTTCTTTACTTCTGCAGTTTCACATTTACTTGGATTGTCTAAGTGTAATTGACCAGATGTTACGTAAAGTATATTACGATCAGGCCCGCCCAAGCAGCAACTAGTTACTCTTTTAGCAGGAAGTTTGTATTCTGCGATAAGTTGTCCCTGGGGATCAAATTGGAATATACAGGAACTACTGAAAACTGCAGTAAAAATATCTCCGTCAATAGTAGTAGTAAATCCGTCGGGCTCTGGACTCTCTATTTGAGCCAATCTCTCAATTTTTTTAGTTTCAATATAAGGTTTTTTATGGCTCAATTCCAATTTTTCGTTGTCGTAATCGAATTGCCAAATAGTAAATGTTAAAGAATCAGTCCAGAATAATTTTGTTCCATCTGCCAGAAATGCTAAACCATTAGGGATTTGACAGTTGTCAAGCATTGTTTTAACTGACAAATCTTTACAATCAATACGATACAATTTACCCTTTGGCTCTATATGGCCTACATGGAAATCCAGCATGGTTCCAATCCATAAATTACCCCAAGGGTCAATTATTCCATCGTTTGATCTCATGTCTAAATGATCCTGTGGATAACGCACAAGATATGAAATTGAGGTTTCAACATTATTAGGTGAAGTTTCGGAGTTGGCAAAATCGGTAAATTCTATAAACCCAACTCCATATTTAGCACATACCAAAACCTTATTCTCGTCTTTAGTTAATGCAATTGCTCCGATCGATTCGCTTGGATCGTTTAATTTAATACTTTGATGGGTTGACTCGATTGCTTCGCCCTGTTGATTTAATTTCACGCGGTTGACTTGTGCTTCTATAATGTCAACCCATAATAATGAGTTATTACTTGGATTGTAAGTTACTCCCTCCAGAAGTCTGCCGCGAAATGAATTCAAGAATATACTTGCAGACATTGATATATTTTAGATAATGTTAATACAAAAAGGTTGACTATATGTCAAGATTCTATGCGAGAAATATTTAGGTTACAAGAATTAAAATGCGCTAGAAATAAAATTAGCATTAAATTCACACTTTACTATAAACCGATCTGTCACTAGAAATAGAGGTAGGGTGGGGGTGCGTCTGATTAAGTCCACGAAAACACAAAACAAAAAAAAAAAGAAGCCAAAAAAACAAAAAAAAAACAAAAAAAAGATAAAGTAAATATATATATAGATGTAAATATGTATATATTGAATATTTATTTGAAAAAAGCATTTCGGGTATTTTTTTCTAATTTTTTTTTTATCTACTTTTTTTTTTTTTAACAAGAAAAGTAAGACCTCTCTATCATCGATCTTAAGAAGCAAACTTAGTAAATAAGTAGTCAATTGAAATTTAATGATATTTACATAATATGTTAAAAGCCGAATAAAAAAAGGTAAATTGAAAAAAAATTATACATTAGGCAAACTCAAGTAAAACAAATAAACTTAAATTTTAAAAAATTAGGTACAATTACTTTAAAGATAATTTTATCATTAAAGCATTTCATGCATAAGTTAAAGCAAACCAAACTAGAAGCAAAATTTTAAATTGAGCAAAAAATAATTAAAAACTCAACATAATGTAAAATGTCTACTTTACATTCACTGGCTGGCCGTCTTTACAATATGAAACTTTAAAATTAAGTGTTCTGTATGCTTATACTTTATATAAATGAATTTACGACAAAAATTATTTCCAAGCAATTTGAAATGCACATTTGTAAAACCATGTCACCTCCTTCAGCAGGAGAGCCACTTTTTTACATAAATATTTTAAAGTTTAAACTTTTGTTCTCGTACTTTTCATAAGTAAGGTACAGTATGTACATTAAACTTTAAAGTAGAAACCTTACCTTATTTACCATTTTCGTCAAAATAATGAAACTTGTTCGCCTGATCTATGATATTGACAAGTTAATCATAAATGTTTATTTTTTTAGTGAAATTGATCTTGATTGTTTGAATTAATATTGGTAATTTTGATATTATTTCATTTTAGTATTATACTTTATTTTTATTGTATTTTATTTTATTTTATTTTATTGTATCTTATTGTATTTTATTTTATTATATTTTATTTTATTGAATTTTATTTTATTTAATTTAATTTAATTTTATTTTATTGTATTGTATATACTTACTCAGTACTTATATTTTTATATAAGGTTTTTAGCTTAATGTTTGTTACATTTGTTTGATACAAAGTGTATACGCATTCAAACACTACCGCTATTGTTTAATGCTTACCAACAAATGATTCTTAAAATTCATTCTTCTATGTATTGTTTGGTTGGGAAACAAGTGTGTGTCAAAGTGCTTTTTTTTAACACATAAACCTTGCAGCCAATCAGAATTATGTTAAACTTTGAAATGTGAGAATATATTGCGTTTCACTACTGTTGTTGTTTATAACTTTAAATGCATGAATTAATGTAAACCATAGATGTTAACTTACGTTGCTTAAAGAAAATAAAAAAGCATTCCCGGCAAGAATCCATTGAATTGAGGCAATTAAATTTATGTTGTTAATCTATAGTACAGTCATGATTCAGGAATAAATTAATTGGATTGTTCGTTGCAAATTTAACAAGTTGCAATTTTAGCATTTTTCACAAAGTTATTTTTTTTTGCAATTTTCTTCCTCTTTCACTTGTAAAGACTTCCACTCTTTTACTAATTCTGCCATACTAGCAGCATCTAAACTTGCATCCACTACATCTTTTGGCACATAATTCTCGCCAAATTCTTTACTGGAAAACCTACTTGCAGCCTGTGATTCAATTAGCCTAATCTCCGGCACTAAACCCACGCTATCTGCCAATTCATTCCAAGTATAAAGTAACAGATCAAAAGTACGAGAAAATGAGTTTATATCAATAATCCAAACTTTATTGAATGGTCTTGGGACGTATACATCCAAAATGAAGTCCAGATCTGGGTACTTTGCGCTCACTGTTTTTTCAGCAAACTTACAAATCACTTCATATAATTCCAGTTTGAACTCTTGCAAGAACGAATAAAAATTTAAATCTCTTTGAGAAATTCCAATTACTTTGTTTCCTTTTACGAAAACTCTGAATTCTAATGCTGGATTTATATCCATCCATTTCTTTAGTACTAGCTCGTATTGCACCGGGTGGTCAGGCTTATCAGTGACATCATCAAAGGCATGATCTAAATCGTGAACAATATGATCCAGAGCGTTTAATAGTAAATAAACATCGTTAGCACAAATGCACCGAGTACTGTTGTTTGGTAATATCCATCTAGCGTCTTTGGGCATTGACCAGTTCAATTTAGGTGTGACTGACCCACCTAAGGCTTGTATGGAGGATACGATTTCTTCATGGAACAGTTTAAAATGAGTTTCAGGATTTATTTGTTCTTTTGGAAAATCACATTCTTCGTTTTCCTCATCTTCATTTTCATTTGCACTATCATCATTCTCCAGATCATCGTTTTCCCAATCACTATACTCATTTTCTGAATTTATCACTAATGGCTCATCGGGGTCGCCCACTAATTGAATACTATCACTTTCAAGGTATTCAATAAATTCTTTGGGCAAAGGTCTTATAATTTTCGACCTCACTATATTATCAGGGAATAGTTTCAGCCATTCTGAATACTGGCTGTTAAGGATTTGTGATGCTGTTACTTGAATATCGGTAAAAACGTGTGTCATTGATGATTAGAGAAACAAAAAAAAAAAAAAAAAAAAAGTAATAGTATCAATAAAATAATAATAATAGTATTAACAGCCAAAATTAATGAGAATCACGCAAGACAAGATATTTCATAATTGGCGTGAAAGCAGTCTTAAAATCAACTAATAGTATAATGTAAATATATCATCAGGTTGCACCCTGTGTTCCGTGGATATATCATGGGTCAAATAGGCACATATACAGTAACACAGATGCTCCTATGTCGTCATGTTATTCTTATGGTGTAATTAATCAAATACTGTCTTGTGTTGATTGCCATTGATCAAGAAAAGACAGTTTTATATAATCACACAAACATAAAGCAAGAAAATCGAATTAATAAGGACATAGAAAAGGAATAATAAAAATGAAACAAAAAAAAATGGAACAAAAAAAATTGAACAAAAAAAAATGGAAAAAAAATTGAAACACAGCAAATAATTAGAATTACAAAATGCGTACATCCAAACACCCACACATTTATTCTCACAGTCTACCTTTGCAAATACTACGTTTTCTCGACCTTCTACGTTCTTTAGTGCTAGAAACACGCAGAATCCAGAAGAACACCGCAGTGTGAGTTTCCAAAAAGCTATACGAAGTCTTTTTGAAAAATACAACTGTCGCGAGGGGCTTCCCCCCACCCATCATCTCTCTTATTAAGTTATCCTCTTAAATTCATCTCTTCGCTTCTTCTTCTTCACCTTGTGCGGGTGCGATCTGTCTCTAGTAGTCTTCCCTTTCAAAAGCTTAACGACACTATTTTCACGCACATTTTCCATTTGCCTGTCTGCACACTTTTTTCACGTTGTTTGATCTAAATTGTGAACCACTTTTCTCTTCTTCATTATGAGTACTGTTGCCCGCCCCACCGTGTCCAACGCCACCTTTAAAGACAAGGAAAAGCCTCAGGAGATCAGAAGGGCCAACATCCTTGCAGCCCGTGCTGTTTCAGATGCCATCAGAACCTCTTTGGGTCCTAAAGGAATGGATAAAATGATTAAAACTCCTTCTGGTAATATTATTGTTTCCAACGATGGTGCCACTATTTTAAAACATATGGCTGTGCTTCATCCTGCTGCTAAGATGCTTGTTGATGTTTCTGCGGCCCAAGATATTGAAGCTGGAGATGGTACCACTTCTGTTGCCATCATTACTGGTGCTCTTTTGGGAGCAGCTGAAAAGCTTCTCAACAAGGGTATTCATCCAACTTTAATTGCAGAGTCGTTTCAAAGAGCCGCCGAAAGATCTTGTCAAGTTTTGTCCGATATGCTGTACAAGATTCTGCTTGAAAACCATGATCAATTAGTTAAAGCAGCCTCCACTTCATTGTCACTGAAAATTGTTTCTCAGCATCTGAATTTATTATCTCCTTTGGCAGTCAATTCTGTTTTGAAAGTTGCCAATAAAGATGCTACCAACGTAGATTTATCTGATATTAGACTTATCAAGAAAGTAGGAGGAACAATCGAGGACACTGAAATGGTTAATGGTGTTGTTCTTACTCAAAATGTTGTGAAATCTGCTGGAGGTCCAACCAGATTAGAAAAATGTAAAATCGGTTTGATTCAATTTCAAATCTCTCCTCCAAAACCTGATATGGAAAATAACGTTGTTGTAAACGATTATCGTCAAATGGATAAAATTTTGAAAGAAGAAAGAGCTTACCTTTTAAACATCTGCAAAAAAATTAAAAAGGCTAAATGTAATGTTTTATTAATTCAAAAATCTATCTTAAGAGATGCTGTTAATGACTTGGCTTTACATTTCTTACTGAAGTTAAATATTATGGTTATTAAGGATATTGAAAGGGATGAAATTGAATTTCTTTCCAAAGCCACTGGTTGTCGCCCAATTGCCGATATTGACAATTTCACTGAAGAAAAATTAGGTTCCGCTGATGTAGTGGAAGAAATAGAAAGTTCAGGTCTGAAAATTGTTAAGATTAGTGGTATTAGTATGAAAAATGTCAAGCCAACTGTTTCCGTTGTAATCAGAGGTGCCAATAGTTTAGTTTTGGATGAAACTGAAAGATCTATTCATGATGCCTTATGTGTTATCAGATGTCTTGTCAAGGAAAAGGCTTTGATTGCAGGTGGAGGAGCTCCAGAAGTGGAAGTTTCCCGAGTTTTAAGTAAAGAGGCCAACTCTCTTTCCGGTGTGGAACAGTTTGTTTATAAAGAATTTGCAGAAGCTTTAGAAGTTATTCCAACTACATTGGCAGAAAATGCCGGTTTGAATCCAATTAATGTGGTTACTGACTTACGTAATAGACATGAAAGGGGTGAAAAAAATGCTGGTATTTCTGTAAGAAGAGCTGGTGCTTCTAATACTTTTGATGAGCATGTTTTACAACCTGTCTTGGTAAGTAAAAGTGCCATTTTATTGGCAGCAGAGTGTGTGAAATCTATCATGAGAATTGATGATATAGCTTTAAGTAGATAGAGGTATTAATAGATAATGAGCTAGTAATTATTCGTAATATGATTATTAATATTATTATGATTAAATTTTAAAAATAAAAAAAATTCTATGTAGATAATTGCTTGATCTTTCTCTTGATTAATCTTTGTGGATTCATGACAAAATATAACTTTTTATCAATCGATGTACTCTCTTCTCTGGTGGGTACTTGATTCAATTTAGCTTCTTTTACACAACTGATAATTGTGTCGCCCAATTTTTGATAATCAAAGTACTTGTCATATTGTTTAGTTTGTTCCGCTTCCTCGTTTGAATTTTCGTTTGTGGTTTCCGATTTATTCGGTTGTTGCTTTTGAACATCCAGATTCGATTGACTTGGAGGGTTTTGTTGCACTTGGTTTTGGTCTTGTGGTTGCTTAGTTTCCTCCTGGGATGGTGCCTCATTCACGATTTCTTTCTTGGGGAATTTGCGTTTCAAATACTTGACCACCACTGTTTTATTGGTATCATACATGGCTGCTAAAGCTATTTGTGGAGGTGTATAGAGGAAATAGACGTCCAGAAGTAATGCATGTTCCATCAACCATTTTTTAGAATTGTCATAAAGGGCCCCAAGAACATCCACTTTCTCATCATAAAGAACCGCTTGCATATCCAAAAATAACCCATATAGAGGTCTAAATGGATGGTGAACAAATAACGTGAATTTCAAACCTTGCAAAATTATAAATTCCAAATCAAGAACATGATGGGGCTCCGTTTTCGGTAATGGTTTAACAAACAGTTCAATCGACATAAAATAGTTTTCCAGTTTAGCTGCAAGAAATAAGCACGTATATAACACATGTTTAGGGTGGAATTGCATCACTGATTTTTCTAGATAAAAGCGCTTGAAAAATTGTGCTGCTGTGGCTTTAACCTGTGTGGGCATTCGATAAAAATCCCCTGTCTCCAAAAGGTTCTTGGTATAATATTGAAGAAATTGCTTTGCTTCTTCTACACTTGGAGGTTCCAAAATTGTTTCATTTATACATGTTTTAAACTGGTCAGGAATCTCGCTCTGTGGTATAGCATTAGCTAGTTTTTCCTGGGCTTCCTTGATAGCTTTTTGGTGCGTTTCTTCCCTCTTCTGCTTCAATGCCTCTTTAGTGTATGACCAGTTGTTGTATTGCGTCGAACGACGGTATAAATCGTCGGTTGTGACCTGTTTAGTCATTAATCATTAATGAAAGCAGGAGTTTCAAGTTTGTGGGTTTTTTTTTAGTTTTTCGCTTTTTTTAGGTTTTGTTTCTTTCTTTTTTTTTTTTTTTTTCTTCTTTTTTCTCTCTCTTATTTTTGCTTTATATTCTCTCTACTAAATCTTCCACCTGATGCCTCACCTGTGATACTTTTCATTCAATGGATTTGGACAGGGGCCCATGGATACTACACATAAGACTAGCTCAATTCTATTTCTTGTTTATATTGATTATATTCCACTATACATAACCCGTATTGCTGGCATTGCTGGCCCTCCATCATTCTAAACCATCTTAATAGATCTTGATAATCCCTTCTTGATACCGGTCTTTTCACCTTCGTATGGACCTTTGGATCCCTCGTAAACTTGTCTAACCGATTTAAGTTTCTTCTTTGCTTGTTCATACTTCTTTCTCTTCTTGACTCTTGAGTTTCTATTCTCTTTCTTTCTCTTTGGCGTAAGACCCTTGTTCTTAAGAATTTGGAAGTTCAATGCTCTCTTTCCATCCTCACCAATCACTTCTTGCGCCTCTGCAAGCTTACCTTCCTTGGCTGCTTGTACTGCAATCTCGTGTGCTTTCTTTCGAGCTTCCTTACGGTCTATCTTGGATTGTTTCATGTCATTATAATAGTCATCATCGTCTGCGTCTGCTTCCACCATTGGTCTATCATTTGTTTCGTGCTCAGAATCACTTTGTCCAAGTTCATCCTTTTGTTCAAGACCACGTTTCCTGGCTTCTTCCACGAGTCGTTGTTGACGTTCAAAGAGTCTTTCTCTGTATGGGATATCCATATCACCTCCAAACCGATCAGCGTGCTTATTGGACGCTTGGTCGATCTTCGAAGTGTAGAAACGAAGAGTCTTCTTACGACGCTGTTTATCTTCGAGGTCAACCGCATTCAACGATGCAGACTCACTGAAATCTGATCCCATGGACATGCCGGACTTCTTAATCTTACGTTTGCGTGATATATCAGGTAACGATACCTTTGGTTGGCTCTTGTTTCCGTCTTCTCCTTCTTCTTCTTCTTCTTCTTCTTCTTCTTCTTCTTCTTCTTCTTCTTCTTCTTCATCATCATCATCATCATCGTCTCCCATCATTTCCTCCTCGTCAACCATTTCCTCGTCAATAGAAACGTCATCTTCCCCATCATTAGCATCCATGGTCTTGACTCTCAACTCATTGGCTTGTCTCCAAACCTCTCTTGTGGCTAAAATGGTCTCCATCACTGGAGAATCCTTCATACTAGTGAACCCTTCTTGTTTCAATCCTTCGAAAAGTAATGCAAAGTACAGAGAAATCGCTCCCAAATACCCACTGAGAGCAGTTTTTTTAATCTGACTCACTTCATCGTCCCCATACCCTTGTAACACTGGTTTTAAAGAGTTGAGTTCTTTCAATAATGGTATAAATTCGGGAAATTGCTCCTTCAATAAATGGCTCTTATCCTTCTTTGACATCTGGCTACCTTGATCTAAACTTACAACCTGAGGCCCTTCAATGGTCTCAGCTTCCACCTTTTTCCAATCTTCTAAGGTCTCTTCATCCACAAAATCATCCATTTGAAGCTCTTCAAGATGCTTCTTCTGTTGTTTCAATGCTTCTTCAGTCATCATCTTCATATCTGCTTCATCTTCATCTTCTCCCCCATAATAGTTTTTTCTTCCACCCCATCCTTTCTCCTCTTCTTCTTCTTCGCCATCTTCTTCTTCTTCTTCTTCTTCTTCATCTTCGCCTTCATCTTCTTCATCTTCTTCACTTGATTCATCCACTGCCAAAACCTCTTCTTCCAGCAGTTGGTCCTCCTCACGGAGTGATCCATAATCTCCAGCTTGCTGGAGAAGAATCTTCTCTTGGCCAGCGCTAAACTCGTCTACTTCGTCTAAATCACTGCTCATGCTCAATGCTCATCTCAGAAAATTTCCCGTGCTGATTATCGATGGAGGTGATGAGACACCTGTACCTTTTGTGCAGGACGCTGGGCTCCGCGCATTTTGCAATTTTGCATTTTTGCATCAAATGCAAGAGAATTTTGAAATCAGCATTTTAAAACAATCAAACCAATGTCAAATCGGTTGGAATCGCTTTCTGGGAAGCCCTCGGGAGCTAAGCCAGCATTGAAGTTTAAGCCAAAGACCAACGTTGTACGTAGATCTCAGGAAGAAAGAGATAAAAGTGCTCCTGTAGTTAAAACAGAATCCACTCGTGGTGGTCTGGTAAGAGGAAGAGGATCTACAAGAGGTCGTGGTGGCCGTGGTGGCCGTGGTGGCCGTGGTGGTGCATATGCTGGAACCCATGTGGTGTCTTCTGGTTTACTTTCATCTGGTTCAGTGCCTTTGGGGGTCTCTGCTCCTTCTTTCAATAGATCATTCAACACGTCCTCGCTGCTGGCAATCCCTGGTATTTTACAAAACTTAAAAGTGAAACAATCCGAGAATGATGGAGATGACTCTGATGATGATTATACAAAGATAGATATGACTAAAGACTACCGATTTGAAGAACTGGAAACTGTTCTTTTCCCTGTAAGGCCTGAAAGAAATTTCGTCAGTGAAGATACCATAAATGTACCTTCCACTACCCCTTCAGCGGCTGCTTCAGCTTCTCCAGAACCTCAAGTGAAATCAGAACCTCTGGATGGGAATGAACTTGATATCTTGAAAAAAGAAGAGCATGAACTAGAAACAAAACTAGCTAAAGTGGCGCCTAGCCTAGAAGAAGAAGAAGCAATGAAAATCATAGAAAACCAATTGAAAGTGCAAAAATTATTGGAATTACAAGAATCAGGTGCCAAGGATGATTTTTTTGTATTTCATTTACCTCAAGTATTACCAGAATATGATAATTCAGATATGTCAGAACAAAATCTTTGTAATTTATCTTCCGGTCCCTATCCTCCACAAGGTCAAATTGGATCTTTAAATATTCATGAATCAGGTAAAGTTTCTGTTAATTTAGGTAATGATATTGATTTGGAGATTTTGGCCGGTAACGATGTCAATTTCCTTCAGGAATTAATAATGCTAGACCTTAATAAAACCGACCAAGTTGAACAAGAAAACGAAGAACCTCAACCTATTGGTAGTGTGTATCGTTTAGGGAACGTGGACGGCAAATTTGTGGTTATCCCACTGATATAACGTACTTTTTTAATCATTTAATTTACATATGTATATACATATATATATATATGTAGGTATGTATGTATGTGTAAATAAATCTATAAATATACAAATATATATATATATATATATATATGTCCTATCTAGTGGCTTTTGTATTATATCTAATGCTATCCTTGAATTAATCTTTGAGTTAATGCTTCCAAATCTTCCAAACTATCTGGTTGCTCAATCTCTTCAATTTCTTCAATTGTCTTCTTATTCTTGTTATTTTCTTCAAACCATTTAGGTTTCTTTTCCTTGGGTTGATCTGCTTCATCATCCAGACTCTCCATATCTCTATCCAAATCAACTTCGTCTGATTCGTCAAATTCTTCTCTGGCTCTTTTTTCAGCTTCTTTCCTCTTTCTTTTCTTTTCCTGACGTTTCTCTTTAGCAAGGGCCTTATCATCTTTATCAGCTGCTGTCATAAGTTCAGTTTCCTTTTCAACAAATGCTGCCTTTTGAGCCTTTGCATCACCTGCCTTACGGAAATCTTCTTCATCTTCAAGTTCATATAAAGCATGGGCAACACCATCGTCATCAAATGTCAATTTCTTAGGTTGACCCTTAGCCAGAGCTTTACGAGAAAGAGCCTTCTTGGCTTGTCTTTTGGAAGTTGGAATTGCCAACTCCGTATCATTAAGTTCTCGTAATTCATGATCTTTCCTTTTAATTTTCATAAAATCGTCTTCTTCTTCTTCTTCTTCTTCATCTTTCCTTTGAGTGATTCCGGTATATTTATCCGAAAGAACTGTTTGATTTTGACGTTCAAACATTCTATCATATTTATTTCTAACTTTCTTCTCCTCGTGAACATCACCATTATCATCTGCCTTTTCAAGTTGTAAAAGTTTCCTCGATGCATTTTTTTTCTCTTTGGATGCTCCACTAGCTGTTCCTTTTATCTTTATTTTGGGAGCCCCTGATAATCCTAAACTTTCAGCATATTTTTCTGCTGGTAAAGCTTCTAAATTAAATATTTCTTTATCTTTTTGAATATGAACCAGTCTAAAATATGAAATGAAAGCCCTTTGTGCAAGATTTTTCATCACCGGACTTTGGAAACAAAGCAGTTGTAATTGTGGTTTAATCAGCTTCTTCATTTTCAGTTTAATATTCATTCTTTCAATTTTGGTCAAATGCTTTAACATATTTTCTTCACTTGGGAGTAACATCAATAATGATTTCCCCTTTTTACCAAACCTAGCTGCTCTCCCAACACGATGAACATAAGTGGCTGGATCTTCAGGACAATCAACTTGAATCACCCAGTCAATTGCAGGGAAATCCAATCCTCTAGCAACAATATCAGTCGCGAAAAGACATGCATGCTGAGCGTGAGAAAACTTTACCGTGGTCTCTAAACGAGAAGTTTGCTTATGTCTACCATAGAGTCTTAACAATGGGATACCTGGTTGCAATGTTCTAAATGATTCATAAGCATATTGAACTTGTCTAGAACTCAGAAAAAAGACTAAAATCTTACTTTTCAAATGCAGTTTGATGAATGACCATAAAATGTCCAATTTTTCATTCAAAGGGACATTGATATAATATTGTGATAACGATTCTGGAATTTGAGATACAGATTTATTGTCATCAGAGACACCAATTTTAATAGGGTTAGCTAAGGAAAGACGAGCTAAATCTTGAACTGATTCCGATTGAGTGGCTGAAAATAATAATGTTTGACGAGTTGGAGGCAAATGACCTAAAATCAGATCAATCTGACGCTTAAATCCCATATCCAAACATCTATCCGCTTCATCAAGAACCAACACTTGTAAATTAGATGTCTCCAACCCTATAGCTTCATTAAAATGTTGAGCTAATCTACCTGGTGTCCCCACCAATATATTCATTCTACTCACTCTTTCCTTCTCATACTTAACATCTTTACCACCAGTGACTAAACCGGCAGAGAAAGTATTATATTTACCAATCTTAGTTAAAACTTCAAAAATTTGAACCGCTAATTCTCTAGTTGGCAGAACGATAAGTGCTGCCAACCCATCAAACTCGGTGATTCTTTCATGTACAAGTCTTTCAATTGTAGGAATTAAAAATGCTAATGTTTTACCTGAACCGGTCCTTGCTGTGGCCATAATATCCTTCCCTTTCAATATATAAGGAATAGATTGTCTTTGAATATCTGTACACTTAACAAATGATGCTTCTTTGAGCCCTTGAAGCGTCGCTTCTGTAAGAGGAAGATCTTCAAAATTTGAACATTCTCCTTCGAAATTTTTAATCTCTTCTGCAAGTTTCGTAAGAGTCTCTTCCTCCTTGGTCTTTGCAAGTTTTTTGGTCTCTTTAGACGCCTTTCTATTGGATTTTTTAGCCATTTGCTTAAAAGTTACAATAAAATTGGTTGGAAAAAAATTACGTGCATAGAAACAATTTGAGAGATGAGATGATATACGCTGGGTTGTATGCAGGTGAAGCGCTCTCAAGTTGGTGGCTGCTCTTTCTGCGTATTTAAATCAAAGATAACAATTATATGCAAAAAATATAAGTTGGGGCCAATTATAGTATTGGTGGGATCAATTATCTTCATTTTCATTTATTCAACTGATGCTATGTAAAAATAAAAACAAAAATAAAATTAAAATTAAAATTAAAAATAAAAATAAAAATAAAAATGGAAATGGAAATGGTATCATTTCTATTCAGATCCATTTGCCAAATGATCCACTCTATCAGTTGCAGCCTTAATTCTCATTCCAGTTCTATTGGAAAGCTCATAATCTCCAGCCCCAACAGTTTCAGCTCTTTGAAGCCATTCTTTACATTCATGAGCTGTTTCTTTGACATTAAATGTTTTGGAATCCTTATGAGACAACCATGAGAACATCAGTCTCTCATATAACGCAGTTGGGTAAAGATAAGGCAGGTAAGTCATTTTCGTAAACTTAAATATTGGGTCGAACTCACAATATTTCCCAATAACATATTTATCAAGTATTCTTGCCCCTTCATCCACTTTACCTTGGCCCCGCAATATTATCAGGGTAAGAAAATAACGAATCATGGCTTCATCTGTCGTTTCTTCCAATTGACCATATTGCTTTGCTGAAGCATATTCAGAACCTGGAGCACCCAGAGTACCTACAAGCTTCAATGCCAATTCCAAATGTTCATCACTCATTCTATTGTACCCATTCCAGAAATATACTAATTCAAGAATTGGCAGCGTTCCAATACATTCAATAAATGGTAATCCAGTTTTCTTTTGGCGTTCTTCAATATGATCTAATTTTCTAAGAAGAAACTTATCAAAGGGCATTTGCTTATTGGCACCACCAATACCACCTTTCTTGGCATTTTTATTTTTAGCATGTCCAGGAACATAAGTTGGTGCCATTTCCATAAACTCTTGAGCCAATTCTGCATATTTCTTGATTTCAGTTTCACTCCCTCCTTCCATTTGCAATTTTCTCATTTCCAGGTGATAACAACATCCGGCAAGGAAAAGATAGAGACCTTTAGACCATGAATTAATATCGATAAGCAGTCTAAAATCTCTTGCCGCTTTATCATTTTCATGACAAAAAGCGTAAAACATTGCTCTATCGAAAATCAATAACGCCTCTATTTGTTGCATTCTAATTTCAGTTTTGGGATCATCAGTGAAACTCTGCATAGACGTCAAAGCTCGGTTAATTTCTCCTTGTGCGGCAAATTGTCTACATTCTTGAAGTAACCACAATGCATTGTTGGGGAAATGTTTCCTGGCTCTTTGAGTAAGTTGTGGGGTATATAACAGAGGGTTCTTTAAGATTTGAGTTAATTCATCTTCGGTTATTGAAGTTTTCCCTTCTAAATTAATAACATTGGCTACTTTACTATCTTCATGTTCTGGTAATTGATATCCAACATCAACAAATTGAATAGGTCCATCATAAAATACAAGAATACAAAGAAGTGCCAACTCTCCATGAATATTACGCAGAGTAATTGCTGTGCTCCAAAGCATACGAAGTCCTACTTCTCTATCACCTCTAAATCCAACAATGGATAATACTTTACCAATAGCTGGAGGGATTAAAGAAAGCACAACTTGTAAAATACCAAAACAGAGCTGTACCCCAGAATGTATGAATTCATCAATAGTAGAAACCAGATGCACTTGTAAAGACAGAGCAGTTGACAGAATGGAGTCTGCATTATTAGATTTGGCGTCCGAAAATTCTTCATCACTATCGTTATTGCTCAGCAAATTGTTACCATTGGAAATCAGATTGGTATTATTCATTCTACCATTTTTCGTAGGGGTAGCAACTGAGTTTTGTTTCGAATTTGATGTAGAATTTAACCCGGAGACCTTATTCACAGAAAGTTCAGATTGCGATTCGAACATATTAGCATTTTCAGGAACAATCCCATCAATACGCTTTTTACGCATTTGATAAACATCTTCCAATTGCTTCATAAGCTTAATATCTTCACTTTCATTGGTATTTCGTTCAAATCCGGGGAGATCCACTGTAGATATAGATTCAGTGGAAGCTGAAAACTTGGCAATATTTCTCCTGAAAGCCGGCTCCAGCTCTTTAATTTTCTTATAAATAGCATCAAGCAGATGATAAGCTCTGCGTAATTTAAATAATGCCTTTGCTTGCTCCATCACTCCATTATTTTCCCGTAAAAGCATTACTAACGCATTCAAAAGAGTCAGTTCCGCGTATGTAACTTGAAATTCAGTGCTAGGAGGATAAATGTGACTAGTTGCAAGCTTATGTTTGTTATTGTATTTTTGATTTGCCAACAGAGCATTTTCGGCTTCATTCAAAGTTTCATGTGCACGGGTCATTACATCTGCTTCAAACCCCAAAGTGGCCTCAATAAACTCCATCACTCCAAGGGCAAGAGGCAAAATTGCCTGTGGGTTATCTCCTGCCACTTTATGCGATTTGTCTTTTAATAATTTAACCCCTTCCTCTGCCCGATCATCCAAAAGACAATCCATTGCCTGTAAAGCTATCTCAAAATCTTTAACTTGGTTCAAGACTTGATCATAATTGGGATTGGAAGGAGTTTCACTATTCAACAGCAAGATCAGTGCCTTTTTACGAAGTCCTCTAAGCATTTGGACTAAAGATCAGTTGTTGTTTTACTGCAATTACCAGGATTTGAGTGGTGGATATTTTTTAACTGAGGACACGCTTGAAATAGATCACAAATTGTTTATCAGTGTATACTGTCTGTATGCAGGTGGGGGTTTTTTTTCCTTTATTTCCTATTGACCTGTCAATTATGCCCGTGTGTGCCGGATAGGGGTTTTTTGTTGACGTAAATATTGGAGAAAGTAGAATGAAGGGTGGTAGTGCGTGTGTGTATGCAGGATGTTCAGGCAGTCTCTTTATCTCAAAAATACTTGTGCAATCTAATTTGCAGTCAAATTTAGCTAAACTGGACACTGGCAAAACGAAAAAGCTTTGGCAACTAAAATGCAATAAACAAGCCTTCAGATTGAACATATAGTTGAATATTTTGATATGGATCAAAATAAAGTTAAATAAATAATTACAATATTTCCAATATATCCAATATATCCAATATATCCAATATATCCAATATATCCAATACATCCAATAAATCTGTTCTGGCTGCTTTCACTCTACTGATTAATATTCAAAAAAATTTCTAAGCCCATTTCAACCAATTTGCCAATGAAGCGCATTTACTATTTGAATCCATTTGAATACTTATGCTGTTAGATTACAGCTGGCTACTGGCTAAGTTTCTATTTGCCATAATCTTGAAACCGGTTGATTATTTGGTTTTATTAACGAAACTTTAAAATTGCATCTTTCAATTAATCTCAAATGTGGTTGCGATAGACATGCCTGGTTAATTGACCAGAAACAGTAACGGTAAATGTGCGAAATGAATAAATAACCGCAAAAAGTACAATTCGTCTAGCCAAGTAGGATCTTAATTAGGCTCTTGATTTATATGCAGTCTATTTTTGCTGGTTGCAACCTTAATTGGATGTACAAGCTTAAATTGGTTATAACGGTCTGCAGTGAAGCATATCAGCTGAGATTTGCTGGCCATCGCTGGCCATCGATGCTCATCAATACGATCTTTAATGTACTGATGTGAAATTGTATATATATATTACCTCGAAATGTATCGAGTTTTTTTATTTGCAACATAACTCTTCACGTTCTTTACATTTTGTTTATCATTTACAATGAAATTCACCACTGTCGCTCTTTTCGCAGCAATTTGCAATGCTGCTCCTCTTGTTAAGCGTGATCATACTGCACCAGAAGTCACTGTAACTGTTACCGATACTGTTATACTTAGCACTCTGGAGAATATTGTTACTGTTAGTGGAACTCCTCCTCCAGCTGCAACTACTGACGTTCAACCAACTGAAACTCCAACTACAACTCCAACTACAACTACAACTCCAACTACAACTACAACTCCAACTCCAACTACTGAAGCCTCAACTACTGAAGCTTCAACTACTGAAGCTCCAACTGAGGCTCCAACTACTGAAGCTTCTAGTACTGAAGCTCCAACTACTGAAGCTCCAACTTCTGAAGCTTCAAGTACTGAAACTTCTAGTACTTCTAGTGTCCCTGCCTCATCTACCTCTGATTCTTCCACCCCCACCCTTGACGCCTTTGAATCAGAAATTCTTCTGGAACATAATAAAAAGAGAGCCCTTCACGGAGTTCCAGACCTTACTTGGGATGCTACTTTAGCCAAATATGCCGCTGATTATGCTGCTTCTTCCTTCTCCTGTGATAACGTTCAACTTATTCATTCTCATGGTCCATACGGTGAAAACTTAGCTGCTGGTTACGCTGGTGGTAGCGCTCCAGTCGATGCTTGGTACGGTGAAATCAAGGATTACGATTTCAACAAACCTGGATACTCTGATGCTGTTGGTCATTTTACCCAAGTAGTTTGGAAATCAACTACTAAACTCGGCTGTGCCAGAGTTACTTGTAACAATGTATGGAAACAGTACACTATTTGTGAATATTCCGACACTTCTGGTAATATTAGCGGTACTGACCCTTCCACTGGAAAATCTTATTTTGAATTAAATGTTTTGAGACCAATTTAAACTAGTTCACACTTTTTAATTGAATCCAAATGACTTAATGACCTAATAGTATAATTATATAAACTTTGAATATACAAATTGCTTTTAACGTTTTCGTAAATATCATTTTATCTTTAATCATGAAAAATACAAAAATTGTTAGTTTATATTTGGAAACGAGTTGAGAATTACAAAATGAAAACAACTATTTAACAAAGATATAATGGATAAGACTGACTACATTAGTTTTATGATATTTGTAATTTCAATTGCTATACATTTACATAATTTGGTTTCAATTCAGTTCAATTCAAAAACTAATTTAGTTCTTGAAAGTTTCAGCGAATTGACCCTTAGATGGCTTAGCCTTAGATTTTTCAACCTTGAAAGAACCCTTCTTTTCAGCAGAGTAAGCCTTGGCGTATGGGTTTAATCTTAAAAGAACTTGCTTGTTCTTCAATGGGTTCTTCTTTAAGACGTGAGTTCTCTTTTGGGTGGCTTGACCAGCAGCTCTGACAACAGCTTGGACTTCAGCAGAGTTGATCAAACGGGTAACATCAGTGTTGGTGATAATGTTAGCTGGGAGAGTGTAACCAGACTTGGTGGACTTGGTGGAGTCAGAACCGTAGACAGAGTCTAAGGATTCGAAAGCAGCTTGAGTCCAGATAATGAATCTACCCAAGTGAGCACCTGGAGCTAATTGTAAAAGACCCAAAGAGTTAACAGAAGCGGTTTCAACACCTGGGACGTTTCTTAAAGCCTTGACAAGACCGTTGTCTTGAGCGTAGACAACAAGAGGACCACGTCTTTGAGTGAATCTTCTACCTCTCAACTTACCCTTACCAGCTCTGAGCTTCTTGGACTTAATGACCTTAATGACATCCTTGTGAGCACCAACAGCCTTTAAGAAAGCAACGGCATCCTTGGTCTTGGTAACAGATTGTAAGTCGTTGGAAACAACAAGAGGAAGTTCCTTGACTTCTTCAACACGGTGACCACGAGCTAAGACTAAAGAGGTAACAGCGGAAGCAGCAATAGCGGAAGCAGTAGCGTATCTCTTTTCGTTGTGGTTAACCTTGACGTGCCATTTTCTCCAGGTCTTGGTTGGAGCAAACATACGACCACCACGACACATGTTACCGAAAGCAGCTTGACCGGAACGGTGAGTACCACCACCACCTACACGTGGAATACGGGCAACAGCTCTACCAGTACCCCAAGATTCAGCAGAGGTTTGGTGACCGGCTTTTTCAGAAACAGCATAAGCTTGTCTCTTGTTCTTGTTAACTCTGGTGAAAACAGAGTGAACAATGTCTGGTCTGACTGGAGCAGAGAAGACAGTTGGGAGGGCGACTTGGGTAGAACTTTGCTTACCGTCAGCGGCAATAACAGAAACTTGTGGTCTAGAAGACATTATTAATGGTGATGAAGAGAAGAAAAACTTTTTGAAAAACTTGAAAAAATTTTTATACTTATGTTATGAGAAAACGATGAATATGGTTACCCGGCTTTGCGACAAAACAAACTAAAAAGTAATTAATTTTTTTAAAAAAAAAAATAAAAAAAAAAGAAGAATTGGCTTATAAACGCCCCATCGATTGATCTCTCATCTAGCAAACGTATGTGTAGGATTCTCGCGATGCGAATTGTTGCAATTTCGATTAGATCTGCCCGTGCAATTGGTAATGCGAATGCGAATGTAAATATGCACTCTGATAACTTCCCAGTTCATTCAAAATAGTTGACTCACTACAGTATTGGTAATCAAAATTAATAAGTTGTTGGTAGCTATCAACATTCTTTTTTAAAAGTTGAATCTATTATAAATGTGCCATTTTCAATGTTTATAGGTTGGCGCAAATTTCCATTCGATCACTCAAGGTATAGGAAGCAGTGTGTGTGTAACCGTACGCACGCTCACTACGTACCATCCATTTTCTACCATCCGTAATTAAAATCCAAGGAAAAATGAAATTCATTGAAACTAATTGATACGAATTTAATTACCTATAATCTTTAAAATATATAAATATATATATAAATAAATATAAATATAAATATAGATAGATAAAAATATAAATATAGATAGATAGATAAATAGATGAATAGATATAGATATATATGAATGTAATAATATATTTGATATACTAAAGATGTCAATTTACTAGGTTCAAAAAAAAAATAATTATTTGAACAATAGATGTTAACATATTATATGCATGCTATGGCTCGTCACTATGATCCGCTGTGTTTGGTTAACAACAACCCCCAGCCTGCTGTTGTTGCTGCTGTTTCCCAGATAAGTCAACCCCAGAAACAGTTTTTCTTTTGCCTCTCACCTTATTGGAAGCTTCTTCAAATGGTAACGCTCTGGCAATTTGAGTGAACACGTCTACAACCCCATCTCCAGTTTTAGCAGAACATTCCAGCAGAATAAGTCTGTTTTCAACTTGATCTAAAGATTCTATGTATTGAGCTACCTCATCTTCGCTCACTTGTCTTTCTTCAACCAAGTCAAGCTTATTCCCAACAAGCAGAATAACTATCCCCTCTGGTGCTTGCTTCTTTAATTCTTTAATCCATTCCTGGGCTTTAGCAAATGAAGCTCGAGATGTAATATCATAAACACATAATGCTGCGTTTGCATTACGATAATACATGGGAGCAAGCAGCTTATAACGTTCTTGGCCTGCCGTATCCCAAATTTCAAATTTAACCGTCGTGTTCACTTCTGGCAACACCACCAGTTGAGTGAGGAAGGCGGCACCAATTGTCAGCTCACGCATGCCATCAAAAGTGTTCTTGACAAACCGATGTACTATGGACAGCTTTCCTACAGCACTCTCCCCTAAGAGTACAAGCTTGAACTGGGCAAAGCGATCGCTAGTTTCAGTCATTTGTGGATAATTTCAAGTCTTAGTTTTTTGGTAGTGCAGGATAGATATTAACAAATTTGGGTGCGCCCCTTGGGTGAGCCGGTGCATTTTTGTGTTTTGTATGAGCCCCTTCTTGTGTGCAGGTGAGAGAGAGAGAGAGGAGACCCAACTCACCTTACAAAATTGCCATCGGTAGCGGTTACAGCCAGTGCTAATAATCAGGATAAAGTCGTCCGATTGCTTGCTAGGGTAAAATTTAAATTTGAAATTTAAATATTTAAGCACTCCTTTAGTTAAATTCATCCTTTATTGAAATATGTCTCAACCAGAAAAAAATCAAGAACACACCCTGCAACAACATCCTCATGTTATTGGTGTACCTTTCAAGGTTGTGAGAAAGCCTGAACAGCTGCTGACTTCTGATTCTGCACCACAGCAACAACAAAAAAAAGAATAATTTACCGTACATGAGGTGTGTATTTTCGGATAGTTAAGGAAGAATTGAATTTGTTGATTGATAGGTGGTATCATATTAATTGATGCTAAGAGCTTATAAGGCTAACATTTTGGTTCCACCTGAACTAGATGAACCTTTAAATAACCCTAGGAATGTTTAATATTCTCTTTTAAATATATCTTAAATGGTTATATTTTTTTTATCTATTAATACACACATTATCTTACTAAATTTAATGTTCGCACAATGAAAAAGTTCTATTGTATGGATCAAATCCAGCGCTATCTCTTTCAGATACTGATCGTTCTGACATCAATTCAACTCTGACTTTTTTCGCAGATTCTAAATCCATAATAGATTCAGGTCCAACTTTTCCAATGGCTCTTTGCAAGTCTTTGGGGAATAATGAATTCGGGGTATCCTCCCACCAATCAAGTTGTTGCGGTGGGATTTCACTAGTATTTTTAATTTTTTCGTTAAACGGATCGCAAACAAACATACATAGAATTTTCCGATAACCTTTTTGAGTCTTATCCGCTAATTCAAATGGTTCCACATGATGTTGGAAATAATTGGGGAAGACTAAGACCCTATCCTGTTTACATTCCACATCTCCAATAAATTTGCTCATATTATCCCCATCCTCTAATCCGAAAAGTGCCTTGCACCCATACTTATCATCTTGTTCATAAAATGGGTCTTCATATGCACATTTAAACGATAATTTCGATTGCGTAATATTCCTGGAATCATAATAATACAAAATAGTAGCTACAATGTCTTCGTTAATTGTTCCTTCAACATGCCATGATCCTCCGGCGTATTTGGAGTTCTCTGGAGTTAATTCGATATTAGCCATTTTAACAATTACATTCAAATACTCGAAATTCTTTCGTAAATCAAACTCATAGTTAATGGGATGTGGTTTAGTCCAAATTGGTTTAAATTTTTTCAAATACTGAGGCTTTAAAGCTTCAATTTTTTCAGTAATGTCAAATTCTTCTTCTTGTTGTTGTTGACCCTCTATTTCTAACCAAGCATCTTCCTCTTCTTCAAGTTGCTCTATCAATTCATACATTTCCTCTTCGTACCAATTTCCATATTTAGGAAGTTCAATTCTTTGAATTGGTTTACTTGAAAGACGTGAAAGAGAATAGTTTAACCCTGGCAATGCATAGTTAAATATTTTACAAATTAGGTCGTATAGTTTTTCATTTCTGGGGTGCAAATTATTAATATAAGATTTGAATTTATACTCTCCATCTGTAGAATCAAGTTTCATAATCGCTGGCAACCATTGGAATTTTCTCGATATAGCGTAATCTGCTACTTCCTTATATTTCGGATCACCAATACTTTCATCAAACGAGCAAATAGAAATTTTCGTATAATTGGGTATTTGATCTTCAACATTATCCAGTTTATCCTGGGAGGTTTCAATCCTATTATCTAAAAAAAAATTCTTTAATTCTTGAATTGTAGTTACTTTTTGAGACATTCCAGGAATTTCAACAGTTTTCCCGTACTGTAAGGGATATAAAGAAGGATGTACTATATCAATTACTTGATTGTTTGATCCCGGGTGATAATCCCATTGACCATGGAATTCAGTTTCTGCAAATTTCTCTACTTCCATGGCAAGATCTTGTCTTATTTGCAGCGGGATTAACTGGTCACTAAAACAAATCTTATCATCACAACCAATGTGAAACCCGTTATTTGCAAAATTTGGAAAATTGGTTTCAACGCCTTCATACCATTGTAGCTCTTCAAAGACATAATTTATTACATCGTCATAATTTATAAGTATATCTTTATATTGCTGACCAATTTCTTGTTTCCATTTACGAACAATTTCCTCATTTTTGTATTTAAGTTGCCAATCTGGCTTTGATCTAATGGTTTTAGATATCTCAATAATTGCCCATTCTTCTATAGGTCTACAAGGCTCGATATTTTCAGTTTTAAAAGGAACCCACCATGGATGTCTAAAAGGAGATTTGATGTTTCCAATGATATTTGTCAGATTCTTATTCATCATATCACTTTACTTTCCAATTATTGGTTTCGCGTCATCATCTTGTTCTTATAAAGCTATGAGGATATCTCGTAAATAAAGTTCGTAAAAGTGAAATGCGGCCGCGCATTTTTTTTTCTTCTTCACAGCATTTGGACTTTGCCAAGCTGTAAATGCATGATGGCTAAGGTTTGTTCAACATCAACATATTTAAGGGTGATCATTTATGCGAGGGTATCTTTTTAACAAAAAATGTTAAAAAAAAAAATGACTTGCTGGTTTTTTATTTCTTCTTATACATTTTATGTTTTAATATAAGATAAATTGTGTAAGAAACTTAAAAACAAAATTCTACAATGTTTCCAATTAACTTGTATATAGATGAGTACTCATTCATACACAATTATTCTATTTACTTATTTACAGGAACAAATTTATTCAATCTTGGCTAAGATTTCCTTGTCAGTGTATAACAAGTATTCTTCGTCGTTGATCTTTACTGGGTTACCACCAAAATTTGGCAACAAAACCTTGTCACCAGCCTTGACAGAACATGGAATAACTTGACCGTTGGTAGTATTGGTGATACCTGGACCAGCTGCAATAACGGTACCTTGTGGTAATTTTTCTTGGTTCTTTTCTGGAATATAAAGACCTGAAGCGGTTTTAGTGGCTGGCTTGATTCTTTGAACCAAGACACGGTCAAACAATGGCTTTAAAGATTGGGCAGATTTCAAAAGAGACTGTATTGGTTAGTATTTAATTCTCATTATAATAGCTTCTCCCGTATACTTACCATTTTATTATTATTATTATTGATAATAGTAAGTTTTGAGATTTCAATTCAAATTATAATTTCAATTCCTAATTTCCATAGAACGCTATGGAAAAGTAAATTTGAGCCATGCACGCCGGGTTTTTCTCGAGCATTCTTAATGCGGAATTTTTGGGTGCAAAATCTAATTTTTCTTTAGAAAGATGCTGCTTCCACTTTTTAACGTTTGATTAAACTATTCAATTTGGGAAGTATAATTGTATTAAAACTATAAGTTTACTTAATCAGTACAAGAGTTATATACTTTTCCTAATTTTACTTTATTTTTTTTTTTTTTTTCATTGATTTATTTTATTGTTTTTTGTATTTAGGATGGGAGGGAGTCTTCCCTTTATTAACAAGTATACTAGTCAAGATATCTATCTAATGGTTCACCTAACACCTTTTCAATCACTTTTACCAATCCTCTCCTAACTTCACCTTCTACCAATTCATCGTCATCCTCCAATAATTCCGCGATATATGGAATCAAAGTAGGTAAGTAAGATAACCATTGTTCACCCATCTTTTGGAAAATTTGACGCAATACTCTAACGGCCCAAAGTTTAGATTGGGTGGTAATCTTGCCAGATTCATCATCATTAGAAATAAACTTGATCAATCCGTGAACCACTTTTTCATTATGTTCATCTGAAGATACATTGACAGCAAATGAAGTGATCGATTTAACAATGTATTTACCAATACTATCTTCAATATTGTATAATTGGTTCAATAATGGGTCTTTAATAGTATCGAATCTCAGTTGTTGGGACCAAAAATCATCTTGATCGTACTTAAATGAAGATGTAAGAGAATTCAATATAATACGACGTAAATTGGTATCGACAAGGGTGTTATTGGAGAATTCAATTAATAATTGACTGACTGAGTCAATAATGTAAGAATAATACAGAGTAATGATCCCCTTTAAGTTCTCTTGTAATTTATTGAAAAATTTGAAAAATGCCGTCAATCTTTCCACTTTATCGATTGGTTTGGATGAGCCTTCTCCATTGATTGACCAACGAACTAATCCTGCAAATAAAGGTCTAAAAGTCTTGTCATTTAACTTCATCGTAAAAGATATGGCGCAAGAATGGAATGAACTTTCCAAACGACGGACAGTATTAATATCGAATCTTGAATTCACATCCTTGCTTTCATTGTAATGGTTAAATTCAAAAGCAGTAAGAAGCCATTTCATAAATATTGTGGATTGACTAATAGCTGCCTTCTTTTCCATTTGATCGATAGTTAATTGCATTGTATTTAAATAAAGACCAATATTTTCTGCTTTATTATTAGCACTCATTTCTTTCCAAATACTACATAATGATTTGATAAGTTGAACATGGTCAACGTGCTCCACGATAACGTGTAACAAATTCGATCTAATGGAAGATTCAACGGAATCCGATGTAATAGTAGTAATAAGAACTTTATCCAAACTTGATACGAGGAAAGCAGGCATTTTCTTAACAAAGCAAGAAAATAAAATAAGAATCGAAGTTTGAAGGTATTGAAGTTCTTCATCTTGAGCCTCTCCATTGCCATTGGCTTGAGACCAAATGTTAAGCACTGGTGGAACAATCTTGGGGAAATATCCAATAACTTTAACTCCAAATACGTTAACAATACTAGTGATAACGTTGATGGAAGCAATAATAACTTCAATATTTTCATTTAAAAGACCTTTATCTGAAGTGATAATTTTCAAGCTTTCAATAATATTCTTGGATTTGTCACCAATGCTAAATCCAAATTTATTAATAATTGAAGCGAAAGTGTCTAATAAAGATTGTTGAAGAGAAGAGTTTATATTCAAGTTGATGTTTTCCACAATAACTGGGAAAAATTGATCTAATATAACTGACTTGATGTCTTCATCAATATTATTGACATTCAACTCACTATCAATTTTATGACTGGCTAATACCGACAAGTTTTTGGCAACATTGATTTGCAATGGGATACCAGATACCAGATCATTGATTGGTTGAATTATTGATTTACCAAAGTATTTTAATGGTAAAATATCTAAGGTTGCATTAAGTAACTTATACAATTGGTTCAGAATTTTGCTACCTTCTGAATGGGTTTCTAATTCAGTTAAAATGAATGAAATGATATCTCTAAATGGTGTAAGAAGCTCTTCCCTGGATTCGAAAAGATCCAATGCAATTTTCATCTTCAAACTTTCATCAGATGGAGAGCCTTCCTGTTGGAAAATAGAATTAACAAAATTCAATAAATCACTCTTCACATTAATATTTACATTAGAAAATAATGGTCTTGAACTAATTTCTTGAGGCATATCATCAGTAATTTGAGACCAAAGTTGATAATATTTAGCAAAAGCATTCAATTGATCCAATGCGGTAAAGCTTTGTAAAACTGCAGTGATAAATTCCACGATACTTCTGCATTCATGATTTTTATTTTTATTCAAACTAGAGGAGTATTGTTGACCCATCAAAAATAAGATTACGCTCAAGGAATTTTCAGGTTTTAAAGTCTTGGTTAACGTAACGAAAAGGGTCACTCTTCTGTGAAGTGGGATATGAGGTAAAGCAGCACAAAATGAAGCTAATAAGAATTCAATTTCTGTTGAGTCAGTAGCCAATGCAGGTACAACACTGGCAACAGTTTCTTGAAGAACTAAATTGGAAAATTCATCATCTTGACGAATAGTATGAGCACCCATAAAAGTGAAAATTGGCATAACTGAATGAAGAATAATTTCTGGGGAAAGTGAAGCCAACTCTGCGATAACTAAAAGAAGACGATTTTGTACTTGAGGAGATGGGGATGATCTAATAGAATTAACAATTAAATCAGGTCTAATAGAATTGGAATCAAGCTTAACATCTTTCATTTGAGAAATTGCAAGCAGCATACAAGATGCCAAAGTTTCTTGGGCATAAAGTACAGGAAGATTACCATCATTTCCAAGATATTCCAAGTCAGTAAGAGAGCGGAATAACGATTGAAGTAATTCTGGTTGGCATAAACCACTAGGGGATTTACGCAAAGATGACTCCAAAAGATCAAGAACAACAGTAAGTTTCTTTAACAACAAGGAAGCCATATTATTAATGTCATCACGAGCCATAGCAGTACGGGTAGCCAGAGATGATCTTCTTCTTCTCTTGGCAACTTGTTGTTCTGGAACAGTCAGACTAATTTGAACGTTTTTGAGTAATCCAATAACAACATCTAAATCTAATGGTAATACTTGAAGGGTTGCTAAGGGATCTGCGGTAAGATTATCGTCTTCATCTGAAGATACGATTTCAATGAATTTTACCATAACTTTAATCTTGTTTTCCAGTTTTAAAGTTGGGAAAATAGTAACTATTCTATCAACAATAATAGATTGATCAAGATCCTTATATAAGGCCTTGAGTAACCAATCAATGTCGTCCACCAAGCTAACAATAGCTTTTTCAATCTCTGGGAATGGGATCTTGACTTCCAAGGCTAATTGCCGTTTATTTGAAGAGGAAACGAGCCATTCAATATCATTAGCGAAAAACTTACCTTCTTTGGCAAGATTCCAAGCTGGATATTTAAATGGGAGGGCTAATGGTAAAGCCCACTGAGTATAAATGAAAGTCTTGAAAACTTGACCCAATTTCTTTTTAAGTTTCTTTTGATTTGAAAAAATGCTATCAATTAAAACAGGTAATTGATTCCTATCAACTAAAACGTTCAGTAAATCATCTAAAAGCTCAAGTAATACATGGCCATCAGCAGGTGATATCAAAGCTTTCTTGGAAGCTTCAATTTCTCCATAAATGGTAGTTTCCATAAAGAGATCTTTCAGGTTAATCTTGGCATTACGAACAACTTGTAATATTTCTGCAAAAGCCATTCTAATACTTTGATTAACGTCAAAGAGTCCCAAAATTATTATTGGAGTCAATAAATAGAATTCACCTTTGATTTCTTTCAAACGACGTTTGATATAACGAAGGCATGAAAGACGAACAACTAAAGGAACCAGTGGAGTTAAAGTTACTCTTAAAAAGAACGAAAGAGAACTTTCTGGTGAAGGAAACACAATTTTACTAAATTGAGGAATCGATATTTTTTGACCACTGAGTCCTTGAAGTAAAGTTTTCAAAATAGTGAAGAATTCAAGTTTATCTTGATGGAAAAATGATTGAATATTCAGTTTTTCAAGATCTTTAATGAAATCAGTTTCCATTGTTTCAACTCCAAGATTTTCATCTGAATCAGCCATTTCAGTATCTTGAATAGTATCCTTAGTTTCATCTAATGAAGTCATTAAAATCAATTCTAAATCAGATAATTTGAAACCTTTCTTAAATGATTCCATAATTTCAACAAATAATGATTTATTGAATTTATACAATTTTTCGCATATCGAAGGGATTTCTGCAGATTTACCAGCATTGGTCAAGGCAAATTTGACTATTTTGGAGAAATTTTGCTTATTTGTTAAATCGATGAATTGGAAAACTTGGTAATTCCCAGTATTCAAAAGATAACTAACAAGGAAGTTCTGAACCTTGACACCATCTTTGATTAAAGTTGGGATATATTCCAACACATAGTTTAATGGGATTTTGCCAGTAATTGCACATGAATCATCAATCTGACCATTAAATAACTGAGCAATAACCGTCATAGCTTGTCTATGTAAGCCTGAAACTATGTTGGCAAGAATTGTTTCAATTAAAGTTTCAGTAGTCATTTGAGAAAGAGGAATGACACAGGATAAGACAGATATGATTGAATAAGCGGTTAATTTTTCATCTTTAGTTCCAATTAATAATTGAGCCACTGATTCAAGAATTTTGGGCACGAAGTCATAGGTTAATTTTTCCGGTTGCTTACTATACATAGCCATGGTTTGAACAGAATTGGTTAAATAAAGAACCAATTGATCTTTGAATGTGTTGCGATGTTTAGATTGTTCAATTATGTACATGGTATAAAAGTGGAAGAAATGAGGGTCAGAAAACGCCTTGATTAAAGATGACTTTGTTGGACATTTAAGTAAATTTTTATAACCGACTACCCATTCGTAGATTTTAGGGAATGCATTTGGAGGAACAACATTAAGAACCTTAACAAATACTGGCTGGTCATAGAATGGTAAGCAACTGGTTAATAATAATTCTGAATTATGAATATTGGCATAAAATCTTCTTACAAGCCATTCAACTGCTTTTAACGCAGGTGCAAGTTGATAGTAAGGAGCCACCAAGGCTAAAAATGCATCTATGTTTTTATTCAACATTTCTACCACCTCCCTCTCTTGCACATTTCTATCTAAGTTAATGGAGGTTTCCGAAAATAAGGTGCTTCTGAACTTGGAGAATCTTGAATCAAGTTCACAAAGCTCATCGAATCCCTCTTGTGCAACCAGAAAAATAAAATCATAATCCTGAGTCGCAGCTGTCTTGGCATCGTAAATGAGAGATCTAGAGTGGATCTTAGATCTCAGCTTACGATCAAGAGCAACCGACTGGTTCTTGTTACCAATAGCCTTAAGCTGGTCGGACAAAGAAGACATGGTAGGTAGTGATGATGAGATGAAAATTTCGAGATGAGTTCTTATGTGTAGGAGAGTGTTAGGAGAAAGGCAGAAAGAGAGAGAGAAAGAGAGAATAGAGGTGTATGGGTTTTTTATTTATTTTTTTTTAATTTGGGCTTTGGGCTTGGGGCTTGGGGCTTGTTTGCGCAAATAACCATACTGCGCGCCATTGATAACGTCGTGAGATTGAAATGTCATAGTTAATTAATGATTATAAACTATGGCAAAAAAAGCTGATTTAATCCTAACAAGAAATCATAAAACAGTTTTGCTTACAGTTTAATGGGGTAAAAAGTTTGATTCTTCTTTGTTTTTAAGTTTTTAATTTTACTTTCTGCATTAGTTGTTAATTATATGTGAAATTAATTTCTGCTTTAAATTGTCGAAAAACTCATTAACATATCATTTTTTTATTTCATACATAAATTTATCTACACAATTACCTAATTTAAAAATCAAGCGATCCAATACCAGATTTTTTGCCAAACGTTTTTGGGTTCTCTGATTTCATAATTTTGTTCTTCTTCTTCAATTAAATCCAAACCAGTGAACAAATCAATTCTTTCTATAGGATGGAGCCAATATTTAACCCCATTTTTATAATAGTTCCAAGCTCTATGGACCACATATAAGAAGAAAAAAATTGGGAATGTAATATAAGCAGCAACAAAATCGGAACCATTAAATTCAAAGAAAACGGCATAGCCATTAGTCAAAGTCAAAATGAAAATGAAAATAAATACATAATAAGCACCATACGGCTGTAAAACAGTTTTATAACTGACTCTATCAGATAAACCATGATATTGGATGGCTTTCCTCCAACGAATATATGCAACGGTAATGGCTAACCAAGAAATAAATCCAGAAATAGTACAAATATTGGTGAACCAAGTGAAAACGTTTGCAGAGGAAGATGAAGAGTTCAAATAAGCCAAAAATCCAAGAAGTGAAGATGCAGCAACTGCATAATATGGAACACCCATTCGGTTAACTTTGGTGAAGATTTTCGGTGCTTGTCCACTATTAGCTAAACCAAATAAAGTTCTTGAAGCTGAAAATAAGAATGAGTTACCTGAAGATGCAGCAGAAGTCAAAATAACTGCATTAATGATATGGTCTAAAACATTGATTCCAGCCTGTTTGATTCCAATAACAAATGGGGAAGCTGAAGCATCGGAACTACCCATCAAGGACTCGTTAGTATATGGAACAATAACTCCAATAACCAAAGTTCCAAGAACGTAAAAAGTTGCCAAACGGTAAATAAATCTATTTGCAGCTTTCGGAATATTTCTTCTTGGTGCAACCGATTCTGCACCACAAACGGCAATTAATTCTGGTGAACATATAAATGCAAAACCTGATTTAATAATGGCAGTCCAAACTGCTAAAAATCTCCCAGTTGAACCTCCAGTTAAATGTTCTGTAAAGGCACCAGGGTGTTTCCAATAACGGAACCCTAATCTATCATGATTTGGACCACCACCAAAGAAAATTACTACACCAATAATGATTAACCCAACAATACAAATCAATTTAAGTGAAGCAAACCAAAATTCTGCTTCTCCAAAATATTTCACTGAAGTCATATTTAAAAAAATTACCAAAAATAAGAATATAGTGATCCAAACTGCAACATTAACTTTTTCAGTCCAGTACTGTACCACAATTGCAGCCGCGGTCACTTCAGTTGCAACCAACATTGAAAAGGCATACCAATAATTCCAACCAGTTGCAAAACCAACGGAGTCATCAACATAATTAGTAACAAAAGCTTGAGGACCATTACCAGGCAATGGTAAAAAAGTGGTCATTTCTCCAAGCATATTCATAACAAAGAACATTATCAGTGACATGATTATATAGGATATGAGAAGTGGTGCAGGACCACACATTTTTAACGCAGAACCTGTTCCTACGAAAAGACCTGTACCTATACACCCACCGAGCGCAATAAGTTGAACATGTCTCAGTTTCAATCCTCTTTCTAAAGATTCAGGATTGAAAGTTTCTTGAGAGTCATTTGGTGAAAGTGGATTCCCCTTTTCGTCGTATCCAATAACTCGAGAATTTGAAATAGAAATGGAGTAATGCGCAGAGTTGTCTCTATATATCACAGGCCTTGATCCGCTAGATTTAACGACACTAAGGTCTTTTGCAATCCCCATGCTTTAATGGTAAATTGTTAAAGCTATTGAAATTGGGGAAATTTCAATTAAAAGCAGGATCAAATAAGTTTTATATAATATGGGCGGCGAAACTTAAGACTCTTTCCCTTTTTTTTTTTTTTTCTCACCCTTTGTTTAATGTTATCGTTATTATTCATTTCTATTATCTTGCATACTTAAAAGATAAGCAATATGCTCAATACCCCATAATTATTAATTTATTTTTTTTTAAAGACAAATGTCAACAATTTACAACCCACAGAACATGAACAATGTAAAAAATAATTCAAACAAAAAAAGAAAAATAGAAATAATGTTTCTATAATTTTGATGTTAATATTTCTTTTGTCAAAATAAGGATTATTAGGTGAACCGAACCGATATTTTTAATCATCACAACTCCACAAAAAAGGGAAATTTTTGAAAGATCTGGATGAAAGAGTTATGTCTTTTCCCATCATCAAGTTGCATTTACGTATTGCACTGCGTCACATGAGATGAGATTAATGATACATAAATAATAATTATTTACTATCATGTTTTCATGTTCAGCCATTTGGTTGATGGTCGATATACTACTTTGAAAAATAAAATAGAGTTTAAGTGATTACCAGAATACCAAGATTACCATAAAATACGGAGAAAACAACCTTGACGTTGGGTTCCCTAGTAGTATGTTGGTTACGAAATAGATATAATTTGGCATAAAGAAGCGGGGTCAAAGTAAAACCAAGCGAGAGACCGGCTTTTGTGTGACAATTGCCGTACGATATCTCTCAAACGAAAATTCTTGGGAGGGTGTCTCTACATTGATTTGCTTGGCTTATTTCTATTTCTATTGTGGCTTTGATCTCGTTTAGCATCTAGACATGTAAGTTCTTTCATGAAGTCCTTGAAGTTACAACTCCAATGGAAAGTTTAGTCTATTTATTGTATAGCATTAATTTTTCAGTAATTTTAGTACCGAAAAAATATTTTCCGTTTCACATAAACTATAAGCTATTGAAAAAAATTTTCTTCATAAATTAAAAAAATATAAATGGTCCCTAGCAGGATCGAACTGCTGATCTTGGCGTTATTAGCACCACGCCTTAACCAACTGGGCCAAGGGACCTTGGATATCGTTAAAATTTATCATGTAAAGTGAATTGCAGTAAATGTTTTACTGACAATAAAACAAAAAATATAAGTGGTCCCTAGCAGGATCGAACTGCTGATCTTGGCGTTATTAGCACCACGCCTTAACCAACTGGGCCAAGGGACCATTATTGATAGAAAAGTTTGCATGTGTGAAAAGGATTTGGTTAAACAGATATTTGTAAAACTTAAAAAAATTTAAGAGTGGTCCCTAGCAGGATCGAACTGCTGATCTTGGCGTTATTAGCACCACGCCTTAACCAACTGGGCCAAGGGACCTCTTTGATACACAAAAACGGTGTACCAATAGCTCATCGAAACTATTGTAAAACTTTACTATATATCAAAAACTATTTTCGAAGCCAAAAATTGACCATTTATGATGTTATTAAGTAAATGAATATAAATTATAAGTACGCATATTATTAGAGCTATTAGTATTTGAGCATATTTTTGTAAAAATTAAAAATTTAATGGTCCCTAGCAGGATCGAACTGCTGATCTTGGCGTTATTAGCACCACGCCTTAACCAACTGGGCCAAGGGACCGTTATTGAATGTTGAAAAACAATTGATGCAACCACACAAGCAACTAGTGTATTAAAATTGCACCTAAAAAAAGAAAATGGTCCCTAGTAGGATCGAACTGCTGATCTTGGCGTTATTAGCACCACGCCTTAACCAACTGGGCCAAGGGACCTGATACAAAATAGAAAAAAGATGTATAGATAAAACAGTAAGGATAGGTGTTAAATTAGAAAATGAAAGGTTTGAATAAACCCCGTATAATATTTAACTGAGTAGATAAAAAGTCATATTTCCAATTTGTTTTAGTCATCTATAGTTTTTAGGGTTATTGTCATTGTTATTTAACTTTTCCTTTAACAAAAATGAAAAAAAATAATGGTCCCTAGCAGGATCGAACTGCTGATCTTGGCGTTATTAGCACCACGCCTTAACCAACTGGGCCAAGGGACCGTTATTGCTGAAAAGTTTCACATATGCCAAACGGCTCAGCGTAAAAGTGAACTTCAAATAAAACCAAAAAAATTGAATGGTCCCTAGCAGGATCGAACTGCTGATCTTGGCGTTATTAGCACCACGCCTTAACCAACTGGGCCAAGGGACCTTGGATATTGACAAAAATTACCATAAAAATACACGCGAAGCAAATAGGTAAACATTGTTAGTTTAAAAATAAATTTAAGTGGTCCCTAGCAGGATCGAACTGCTGATCTTGGCGTTATTAGCACCACGCCTTAACCAACTGGGCCAAGGGACCTTTTATGTCTGACAAAAAATTGTATGTAAGGCCAGATCCATAAAAAACTCACTTTCATGTTTTCAAAAAAATCCTAAAAAGTAAATGGTCCCTAGCAGGATCGAACTGCTGATCTTGGCG